>JAQZBX010009965.1:15746-45232 GCA_029593785.1 Cabassous unicinctus
AAAAAAAAAAAGTAATGCCATTATTTTATTAATCACACAATGCTTAAGAAAATCAACTCTGGAAGCTTTCAAGATGTAAAGATAAATCTAATAGTTAACCCAGAATCTTGATTTAATCGAACACTATATATTGAGGTAATATTACACATTTCTTTTTTCTGCTTGATTTGCAAAATGAAGGTGAAAAACAATAGGAAAACAAACAACAGGTGCTCTTATAGCATCAGTTGAAGACAACCACATCCCACACACACATATGCCATGGTGCCTCAAGGTGAAGCACCACTGAAAACTGTCACTGTTGTATTTCCCAAGGCAGAAAGCACTTATTAAAAGAAAGAAATGTGTTTTCTGAAGACATGTATCTCAAGCTTTGAAAGACACAATGGTTTTCCGTTTAGCTTTTACGAATATGTCCTCCTGATTTCCAGTTCTGAATGTGGTGCTGGAAAAATTTATGGGGAGGTCTCTGTCTCTTCTCTATTTTCAGTCAATGTTAATGTGAATGGTGTCCAGCGTTCCACTATGAAATTCAGCGTGAAAAGTGAGAAGTGAAGAATAGAGCTACGTCATGTTAGCAACAGGTCAGCATGCATGGAGAATAGAATGTTGTCTGGAAGTATACCCAGTTAGAATTAACAGAAAAACAAAAAACCCTCCAAACTTTGGTCAGCTTAAAGCCTTTGTACACACAGCAATGACAGACAAGCACGGAAGAACAAAATACTAAGTATGTTCTCATGAAAGGTTCCTGGTTTAAAAGGAGGAAATTAGTTTGCTGAATCTTTGAAAAAGGAGAATGTCACTGAACAAAGGGAGACTATGAAGTGATAGCACTTTGTCACTTTCAATGTGAAGATGGGGTGGGGAAGAGGCAATTTGATAAGGAAGGGAGAAGAGTGAGCTGTCTCCGTTTTAACTCTTTAAATGACATAGTTTTGAATAGGCCACTCTGAAGCACTGATTAAATATACTGAGCCTGAACTACAATTAGACTCTTCCGTGTCTGAGTGGTGTATAGACTATAATAGGCCTATTTCTAAGTCACACAGAACCATCTTCTTTTCAACTTAGCATAGAGGCTTTGAGCAAATTGTATATTGAGTGAACTGTGTTAATTAAAGATCAATGGAGACAGGTTTTATGCACTGATTCCTCCAGAGGGATGTCCCTAAACACAGAGTGAAATCTCAATTATTTTTCCATTAGCATTATCTGAATATAAAGACTCTTTTTTTTGTCTATGCTAGTAAGAACCGCTTGGCATGCATATTTAAACAAGTCACACTGAATTAGCTTTAAGAACAGGCTCTTAACATAATGGGTGCATTAAAACGTAGAGCAAAATGGAGGAGACTCATAAAGACCTCCACACACAAGAAAAGACCATAAGGCAAACGATACTGCAAGCTTCTTTGCCATTTTCTAAGCCTTGGATTATGGTAATAGCTTTCAGAGCAGATCAGTCACTTTATGCCTAGCCACTGACATGTTAGCTACAGCTCTGTTAAAACCTACCTGGTGAGAAAGGCAGCACCTACCCTTTTCCAATTCACAGGTACATATGTGGCTGCTTAAGAAACATGCTGCAAAGAAACCAGGTTTTTTTTGTTTATTTTGTGTGGGGTTTTTTGGCCTATTTTAAAGAGAAAGTGCTTTGTGCAAGTTCAAATGATCAAGAGCATGCCAGCCAGTGAAGCCATACTATGCACCCAAAGTTCCTGCCCTAGAGTTAATGGAGGAAAAGTATCTAATGAGTAATAAGACATCTGAACTCAATTCTTGTGAGTCCATTTAATTATGATGCTTTAAAAAACCTGGGCTCAAGGACAAGTAGGACTGTGACAACTGCATCAAAGGATATTTATTGGTGATAACATAATAAATTTGTTACATTATAAAGCCAAAGAAACTGAGGAGAACAAAAACCCTTGAGGAAGGTCCTAATGAGGAGTTTGCAAAGGAACATCTATAAACTGAAATTCACTTAAGTTACAGTATTTGGGGGTGAAGGCAGGGGTTTCTTCCCTGTAGGTCCAATAAAACTACTTACCACAAATTAACCAGGAAAGGATGCTCCAGACCCTGCATGATCTGGAGTTCCTTGAAGACGTTTCTCACTTCGTTGCGTTCCACACACTTTTGTTTATTCATGTACTTCATTGCATACATCTTCTTGGTGTCACTCTTCTTTACGATGCAGACCTATTCGGGCAAACCAGAGTGAGAAAGTGGACAGGGTAAGAAGGGTCATTACGATGAGTGAATAAGGCTTGTTCTTTAGCAAGACTTGAGTCTCTTATCACTTGCAACTTCTCTGAAGTTAAAGTTGCCACTCTGCTCTGATTTAGGAATTAAAATTTCATTTTGTTCCCCTGTACCAGATCAGCTTCTGAATTGAATCATTGCTTTCTCCAACATGTTTGCCTGTTGTATTTTGTCTGTTTTTGTTTTGTTTTTCTTTAGACATGATTTTGAGAAAAAACTGGCTCCATTTCAGGTATTTTCCAATAAAAATGACATTTAGTCATGCTTTGAGTGACTGAAATGAGCATGGCTATACTGTCAAGCTAAACAATACTTAGCAAAGAATTTATGTTCACCACTATAAACAAAGGACTAGACACTGGGAAAACACTAAATGCAATTTACATGTTTTTGAAATTCTTCTAGAGACCTGTTTTTAAAACGCAAATTCTATATGAAATATTATTTCCCCTTAAAGTATGTCCCCGAGAAATTAATATTTGGGGTTTGAATCTAGGAGGTTCTAATAAAAAATCAGGTTGAATATGTATATTTTTCATGGTAGATTTTTGAAGATGAAAGCATGGTGCACCTGGGGAAAAGGAAAACAATGGGTGGCTTCCTTCCCACATAAAAATAATTAACTCTTAACGTCGACAAGGTAACATTACTAGAGGTACACCTGGTACAATTTGAAGTGATCCTGAAACCTTAGTCTCCTTTAGAGTAGTGAGAAGTCTAAACTGTCATGAGAGTAAACAGATTAGATTTAATGAAACAATCCTGAGCACAGTGTATGTTTATTATGCAGCTACCTGTCATAGTTTCCTCAAACTGTGATGACAATTTTATAGAAATCTATTATAAAAACATCTCTAAATTACCTTTCCTTGTGGTGCCAGTAAGTTAATTATCTGAACATTTTCAGACCTGTTCCCTGAGCCACATAACCCTGAGGTGGTTACTCATTTTGGTTCTCACCTTCCCAAAACTGCCTTTCCCAATGGCCCGCAAAATTTCAAAGTGGTCAAAGTTGACTGTAAGACAAAAAGAAAAACATCATGAGTGATTATCAATTGCTCTTTTGTGGCTAATTAACAAAGATTGGGCTAAAGAATTACATTCAAGGCTACTTAAAATGCCAATTCATTTGATGAACATTTAGTGAACACCTATTGTGTACTAATCATAGTACTTGGTGCTGAAATATGGTGAAAATAACATAAAAATAGTTATCTACCTTTATGAAGCCCATAGTCTAGCGAGGGCGCCATTAAAAGTAGAGACATGTATAGATTAAATAGTCCAAAAATAAATAGAAAAGCAAAACTTCTGGTGACTGTTGAGAGGCTGTAGGCTCTAAAAGCGTAGCACAGGGGATTAGACATAGGTGGCAGGATTAGCATCTCTGAACACCCAACAAATATAGAGATTTGGTCCCATGTACATAGGCCTCTACTGAAGACTGGCACTTTAAAACTCTTCTCTCTGCTGATTTTCTCACTACAGCCAATATTTTCATTCTAAATTATTTGTATTTTCACAAGTAGGAAACTATTAACACCCATAAATGTATAGAATGGGCTCAACCCCAGACACAAATACCTAAGCGATTAGGATGTATACATGTATAGGTGTCCGCTGAATGGTGCTTTAAAGTTGAGGTGATCTTCCACATCTGCTATTTCACAACTTCAGTTCGAAGAAATCCGAAGCAGTAGGTAATTAGTTTATGTGTAGCATGGTCTCAAGTCCATTGTGGGAGCCAAGGAGTTGGGATGCCCCCCCACCCCCCAAATGAAACACAGCCTGAGGTAAACCAGTGTAAACTGGACACTTACTAGTTAAAAAGTAACAGACCTTCCAGAAGGAAAGAAGGTACTAAAGATCCTACAAACTTCAATCCCCTCAAGGCTCTATACTCTCTTCCTGTGATAATATCACCAAACACCCAGTTAGTGCCTCATGTAACTTTTGCAGAAACTCTGTTCTCACATCCTCTGGAATGTCTTTGTCCTGAGACCCCTTATATAATTCCCCCTCCTTTCCTCACCTCTTTGCAGAGCGCTAACTTCATTTTTTGACCAACTGCCATCGAAAAGACTCTCCTGTTTGTAAGTCCCAATAAAGCTCACGTCTAACCATTTGCCTGGTGCATTCTTTGGTCTTACGGGGCTGCCCTAACTCATGCCCTTCAAAGTTGGGTTGAAATGCTTGGTAATGATAAAAACAAAGTGTAGACTCCCCCTGGCGGTGGCAATCTTGGGTTTCTTGCCCTGATGATCTACAGAAAATGTTTCACTTTGTTTCCTTGTTCTTGAAATAAGGATTTAGATGAATGAAAGTCCAAATGAAGGCTTTTTAAGAGTATATTCAGAAAAGATTGTGCAACACCACAAAGTATCATTCTTCTCTTAAAGAGACCTATTTCCTCTCTCTTTTCTGGAGTAATTAGGTTAGCTCCTCCTGAAGGAGAGAAATGGGTAAGGGCACCTCTTAAGGTCTTCCTCAGTTTTCTGAGGCTCAAAACATTTGTACAATTTTATTTAGTCAGCACTTCCCCTTGTGAACCCCCAAATCACTTTATTTCCTGCACAAAATCCATTCAGTCATGGGAGGCAGTATGTATATTACTAATAACCCTAGATTTGGACTCAAAATAATGATGGGAATTGAGATAAAATTTAAACTCTCTGAGTCTCCATTTTCTCATCTGTAAAAATGCGAATGGTCCTCCTAGATAAGAAGAAAATATCTTTTGCCCAGTAAGTGCTAAAAAGCGATATTTACTTACTTGATATGTTATTCAAGTGAAATACTTACCTTACTAAACTCACTGAGTTCTGAGTTTATGTCATCCACTAGATCATATATTCCATGAGGACAGGGATTATAAATCATTTTGCTCACCCTGATTTCCCTGACACCTCAGACAATTCCTGGCCTGAGATAGTTGTATGCATAACTCTGCACTTCCCACAGAGCCCAGCAATGATTTACACGTGGTTGGTTCTCAGCAAACAAACTGAACTCTAAGCAATAAGGATTCTCAAGAATAATTGCTCCTTAAAAATAAACAGAAAGAGAGGCATCCAAGCTGCTATCTCTCTTAGAACAAAGGTGAATATGGGCAGTGTGAACATCTGAATTCTCTAAAGAGGTGTTTTTCAAACTGTGAGTCAAGGCCTGTTGGTGGGTTATGAAATAAATTCAGTGGTCATGAGAAGCATTAAACATTTAAATGGAAAAAACAAAATATCAGAATGCCTCAAATGTAGTAAGAGTAGTGTTGCCCCTGAAACTTTTATTTTGGTTTTATTTATGTGGGCAGAGATGTATGAGGTCATGATGTAACTTTTTTAGTGTTTTTTATTTTTTATTTTTTTTACTGTGGATTGCAGTCAAAAATAATTTGGGAAACACTACTATAAAGCCTCTAGTTCTTCATTTTCCAGTATTTATTGAGGGACTGATACTGTTTTTAGCAAGCTAGTAACCTAATGCCAAAGTTATTTTCTAATTCAACTCCTTCCTAAGAGGATTTTAAAAATAATTCTATGATAGCAATTCATGGCCAATCCTCAAACCTACAACCTCCTTCACCACTTACACATACCAATTGAGTTTCAGACTGAAATAACCAAAGCAAGGATCTCCTTACACTCATTATCTGCATCTGAATTATGTATTATATACCATGAAGTGTTTTTAAAATACTGATCAGAATTTATTTGCAAGTCCAAGATTTTATCTTGAGCAAATCCAATAAACTATAATTTCTCCTACATCAACCTAGACCAGAATGCTGTGATGGTGTGTTTTAATCTCCAAGCATTTGGCAGGTACATAGAAAGCATAAAGTCCCATTGTAATATGAATCCATTTCATGAACCATGTCTCTCTGTAAACCATTTGAAGCTTTAATGAAAAAGGATTAGATGCCAGGTTGCTGGTCTACTAGCAGAACTGCCTAATTTAGTGTGACCTTCCGAATGTCAGGGCCCATAAAAGTGACAGGTCAAAAGGATTAGGGGTGACTCCAGTGTAAACTGTAGCCCATGGTTAGTAGCAATGCTTCAATATATGTTCATCAATTGTAACAAATGTACCGTGCTAATGAAGGATGTTGTTGATGTGGGAAAGTATGGGAGGGGGAGGGGGGGCATATGGGAATCCCTTATACTTTTTAGGTAACATTTATGTAATTTAAAGCTTCTTTAAAAATAAAAAAAATTAATTGAAAAAAAAGGGTTAGGGGTACGACATCTTATTTATGCCTTTATTTCTAATCAAAGAAAGAATGGACTTCAGTCCAGAACTGCCCTGCATAAAGTCACTTCTATAATAATACAACCTAGGGAGAAAGCCAATGACAGATTAAAAGTGACTGGAAGAGACGCTTTTATGCAAAAGTCCAGCACCAGCATCACTAGCAAGGAGGAAGGCTGGGTTGAAAATGCAAACAAACCTCATAAATTCAGACTAAATAATGGAGAGATGGAGACAGAATTGTGGATTGTTTTGTCAACAAAATTGCAATTGTATTTTAGATATAGGATTTGCTTAAATAGTGTGTGGAATAGCATGCTCCCTTTTTATTTAAACCTTTGATTGACATGTGTGATTCACTGGCAAATTGTTCCACAGGCCAAAATGGGCCTGCAGCCTGGTTTTGTACTGCCCATGAGCTAAGGGTGGTTTTACATTTTGAAAGGGTGTTTATATATGAGTGACAGATCATATGTGGCCTGCAAAGCCTATAATGCATAAGATCTGGACCTTTACAGAAAAGTTTGGTGACTCCTGGGATTAACACAGTCTCTGGAGCCAGATTACCTGGGTTAAAATCCCTGCTCTAACATTTAACAGTTGTGTAATTTTAGCAATTAAGCTCTACATTTCTGTTTCTTCATCTATAAAATGGGGATTAAAATAGTACATACCTCATAGGGTTGATAGGAAAATGAAATGAGTGAACATATACAAAGTGCTTAGAACTCTGCCTGGAACTAACTATCTCTACTAGTACTACTACCACCACTTCTTCTTAGGGAATATCGTAGTTCATGGCTCCCAACGAACACCAGCGTAAGCATTCACAGCACACAGGCATCATCAGGCCACGTGCGGGTAATGCAGCCACCAATGTCATTTCTGCACACTGGGGCTTTTGCAGTCTAGGGCGTGGTGTTCTTGCAGGGTTTAATCTCTAAAGCAAAGTTAACATTTCTTCTGCTTACATTTGTGTCTTGCCCTTGTATCATATTCCAAAAGTTTCCTTCTGGTTCATGAAGAATTCTAGTACCAAGAAGACATAAGGGCCTTCTGGATACCCTTTTAGACCCTATGTAAGGTTGACTCCAGGCAGAGATAGAACCTTTTTCTCACTTATACAGACAGGGCTGGGCTTGGGTTGGAAAACCAAACAGGCAAAAAAGACGTGGCCTTCAATGCCTTCAAGATGGCTTCTGATGTTATATCAGCCGGAAGACCTTTTTAAAAATAAATATCTTAAAAGGACTTCCTTTGGAATTTCTTTTGGGTCAGTGCACATTCTCCCACTAATCAACCATATTCTACATGCATGAGGGATCTGTTGATGTAGGAGTCAGTATACATGTAGTTTTTATGTCTCATTTTATCCTCAAAACCTTATAGGGTATATGGATGAGGGTAGTTAGGCTCAGAGAGATGAAATAATTTGCCATGATCATAACTAGAATAGTGCTACACTCAAATTAGGGTGAGTTCTAAAGACAAACTAAGGCAAAATCATGTTTAGTCAAAATTGCCCTTGAAAATCCCCTAAAAAGGTACTCCTTTTGAAAACTAGTCTTTCAAAAAGTCCGACACAGTTTTGTCTCCCTTGCATGAATACCCAAATGAAGCAAATGACTTGCATTTAGGAATTGTTATATGAAAAATACAACAAACACAAAATCACACTCAGCTCATTGGCTCATCTAATAATTGATGGAAAGTAAGATCAACTGAGAGGAACACTGGTTGATTGTCCTTAGCTGCACCTGAGCCTTGAGTCGGGGCATAGAAAGAACCAACCCACCTGAGCCTGCCAAGTTGCATTCACATAAAAACAATTTGCACCATTCTGATTCTAGACCCAGGCTCCTAACTACTACTTCTACAGTTGTCTTAATGTTATTCTTATTGTGCACTTGCCCATCCCAGAAGTAGAATCAGGGGAAGTAAGATGGGATTTCTTCTTGTCTCCTTTAAGAATCACACAAGTCGGATTTTTCCAAGTCCTTCCCTAAACACAAACATGCTGATTCTGGAATCCAGTGCTTTCTGTTGTTGTTATTTTTTGTTTTTTTATTTCCTTTGTTTAATTTTCTTACTATCTTCTAATTTCAAGATTCTGTGCAGTAAACAGTGTTGATAGAAAGGAAAAGGGAAACCCTTTTCAGGGTTTGATATAAGACCCTGACACTTGGGATTTCGGGGAAGAGCATTTTAGAAGTGAATGCAGAGAATCCTTTTCATTTCTATTCTTGAGGTAAACAATACTTGGAAAATATTCTTTTTTTCCCCACACATATGAAAAAGGTTTCTGCCTTTAGTAGGTTCTAAGTCATGAACATATGTGAGTCTGTCTCTGGAGAACTGCACATCTTGATGTTTATGTAAATTGTTCTGTTGATCACAGAACAAGGACACCAGCTGTGTGACCTTAGGCAAGTTACCCAATCTTTCCAAATCACACTGCCCCCACCTATACAGTGGAGCTAATTATACCTTATTCTCAGGCAGTTTTAGAGATGAGCTGCTATAAATCAGAAGTATAATATCTCCTCAGTAAATAAGCTTTGGGAGGTCAAGGTAAGGGAGGTCAATTCATGTTTAAAAACTTATTTTTTCACTTAAAATATAAAACTAATAATTACAAATGAGAATAAAGTACAAAATTAGGCAATGAAAATTAAGTCTCCTTCCTATTTCAAATTTTCAGTTCCATTCTCACAAGGCAACCACTGTTAAATTCATGTGTATCCTTTAAGAGATTCTCTGCATGTATGTATTGATTTTTACAGCAATAGGAATATACTATTGTTCTTAAGGAACATAGTTTAAACCCTTTCTATATAATTATATTGTCTCTGTCCATTCATGCCATCAGACATAAATCTCATTCTTTTAAACAGCTCTTTTGTACCTCATTGTGTGAACGTACCATAAAATATTTAACCTGTTGATGGACTGTCAAAGATGGTTTAATTACTGCTAGTACCAACAGTACTACTACAAGCTTCCTTGATGAGACTTTGTGTACGCACTTGTAGGCTAACTTTATAATAGTGGAAATGCTGGGCCAAAGGGTATGTAAATTTTCTAATTCAGTAGATACTGCCAACTCGTCCTCCAAAGATTTTTGTGCCAAGTTTCCTTCATACCCATAAGGTGCAAGAATGACTTCTGTCCACCTCCTTGTCAACACTGACATCCACCATTCTCAATCTGATAAGTGAAAAAAGGATCACATTATTAATTTACTTTATACTTTAATTATGAATGAAGCTGTAACTGTTTATGTTCAGTGAAATGCCTATTCAGGTCTTTTAACTATTTTTAATGAGTTAATAGTCTTTTTGCCTTGTAAGTACACTTAATATGTTGAGTAAATTAACTCTCCAACAAGTCTGAGATATATATTTTTAGGCTGACGATTTTGACAAGGATACTTTTAATAATAAGTTTTTAGTTCTATAGTCAAATGTATCAATCTTTTCCTTTTATCCTTCTAGATGTCTGTCTGTCTTAGAAAGGTACTGCTCACTTCAAGAGTGTTAAAAACATTTACTTATGTTTTAGATCAATAGCTTTCAACGCATGTATTTTTGTTGCTGCTACTTTAGTTTTCACAAGACTTTTTCTAGGAGAAACGTTGTATCTATTCAAGATACACAGAATAATAAATAAATATTTCCAAATTACGGTCAAGGAGTCCAGCTACTGCTTAAATTTAAAGTTAAAATAATTTCCTTTTATGTAGGATATGAATGTGATTGTTAATAAGTGGGTGCTTTTAAGGTGCTTGGGGAGAATATCCTCTTAAAGTAGGCCCTCCATATCTTGCTTATGCTGATAATTGAGTTAGTAAAGACTTTACTTAAACAGCACAATGTTAAATTCCAATGCTACCCTGGCCCTAATTGATAGAAAACTAAGCCAGTGCAGTCTGGATAAGTTCAAGACTACCAAAATAGTATAAAGTCCTCAGTGTAAAAACCTAAAATAATAAAAGTCATGACTGCCTTTTTGTGTGTGTTAGATTGTTGTACAAATTTGCTGCTTAAACTTGACACTGCTCAGGGCTGTGATTCTATAAAGGGAGAGGTAATCACTGGAGAACAATCATTGCTTAGTTGGTCACATGTCCCCTTCTCCAGTCCACAAGAATTATATGTATTTCTACATTTGTTTATTCCAGCATAGCAGGATAGATACTAAGTGGAATAAAGTCGCTCACAGACATTGCTCACAAAACTCAGTCTATGTTCCCTGACAACAGAATAATTAATAATAGCTAGTATCTAACATTCATATATGGAACATGTGGCATTATTCTAAGCATGTCACATATATTATCTCAACTAACTTTCCATCATCTGAGGAGGTGGTACTAGCATTACTGCCATATTTTTTAGATAGATAAACTGTGGCCCAGAGAAATTAAGCAATCTTCCCAAAGCCACAGAGTAGGAAAGTGGCAGAGTGGTGGAGCCCCATTCAGGTGGACTCCAGAGCTACCTACAAACACTGTTCTCTACTGCCTCTCATTGAACACTGATAACCACGCACAAGAACGTAGGAGAAGCAGCACAGAGAGGGGGAAAGACTTGGCTCACAACAAATCCTCCAGTGTCCAACTCTCTGCTTCCCCCTCTTCTTATTCGGGGCTTTTGTCTTCCATGGACCCTCTCTCATAACTCCAGCCCCACCAACCACCTGCAGTCATTGGTACCTGACCTCAGTTGGTTCACTTGTCATATCTCATGCCCAGATGCCTTGGTCTGGGAATGGCAATGTAGCTCAATCCAGATGGATCTACACCCATATGCTGGATTTTCTATTCTGGAAATGCAAGTTTGCCCTACATTATGGATTGAACTCCTCCCCCCAAAATGAACAAGTCCTAACTCCTGGTCTTGTGATTGTGACCCTATTTGGAAATAGGATCTTTGAAGATGTTACTAGTTAAGATGAGATCAACTAGTATTACAGTGGTTCCTAATCCAACATGACTGGTGTTCTTATAAAAAGAGAACATTGAACACAGGATGGGAAACAAAGACAGAGAGAGAAGACAGCCATGGACTGGAGGCAGGGACTGTTATGCCACAAGACAAGGCACGCCATGGAGTGCTAGCAATCCACCACCAGAACCCAGACTCCAGAGGAGGCATGGCACCACGTACACCTTGACTTGGGACTTTTAGCTTCCAGAACTGTGAGACAATAAATTTCTGTTCTAAGCCACCCAGTTCGTGGTACTTTGTTATGGCATCCTAGCAAATTAAGATAGCCCTCTTTTACAAAGCTTCAAGAATGGCAGAACACAGCTGGCTGGATGTCCGGGAAGCAAATCAGCAGGTCAGAGAAAATAAAGCCAACACATGGAGTGAAATAGAAACAGGAGATAAAGGGGGAGTTCTCATGGCATTTAAGTGTCTGGTTCTGTATCCATATAGCTTTGGTTTTTTGTGTGTGTGTGTGTGTGTGTTTTTATTTATTTTATTTATTTATCCCCCCCTTGCTGCCTGTGCCGCTGTGTCCACTCGCCGCGTGTCCTCTCTGTGTCTGCCCATCTCCCCCTTGCTGTGAGGTCCCGCCGCATCAGCCCACGGCGCCGCGCGAGCCGGCCCGCCCTCACAAGGAGGGGCCGGGAAGCGAACCCGGGGCCTCTCACATGGCAAACGGGTGCTCCATCCATTGCGCCACACCCACTTCCCGCCGCGAGGCCCCTGCACCAGCCCACGGCACCGCCCAGGCCGGCGTGCCCTCACAAGGAGGCCTCGGGACACGAACCCGGGCCTCCCACACGGCAAACGGGGGCTCTATCCACTGAGCCACACCTGCCTCCCCATATAGCTTTGTTTTGATTACTCTGCAGGCATCTCCAGTAGCCTTCCACTAATTTAATATTATAGTTTGTTTTTGAAATAGCAAAACTGGTTCAGGTTCCAACTAATATAAGCATCACTGCAGTAGCAAGAAAAACGGGGTGTGATGGGAGCATATGGCCAGAACAGCCCATCTAGTCCAGGGGAATCCAGCATATCCAAGGTAAACGATCATTAAACCTGAGAAGCACATTGCAGGGACTTTCTCCCCACGTTGAATTGGAGAATCAGAAAGATAATATCCCAGGAAAAGGGATAAAACATATACACAAATAACTGCAATACCACACGTACAAAGTAATATTAATAGTGTTTCCCAAACATGGCCGCCCATCAAAGTCGCACAAAGCATGTTTTTTAAAGCAAATTCATGGGCCTCATCTGAATCTGATTCTCTGGAGGCTGGACCTGAGAATCTATAGTTTAATCAAGTTCCTGGGGTGATTCTAATGGAACTGCCTGGAAACAATCTACAGATCTTTATTTAGGAGTCACTGATCTATGAAGGAAAAGCCACAGGACTGCTAAGGTAGGGGAAATGATAAAGGAGAGCTTCAATGAGGGCAGCAGTTCAACTGGACCTTACAGGATGGGTAGGAGTTCAAGAGGTGGCCAAACAGAGGAGGGCAGGGAGGATGTGCTTCCTGAGTAACCCAAACCCTAAGAGGTTCTCAACAGATAAGTGCTGATTATATCTATGGTATTAAATCTACCCTTAAACTCTAGCCCCAACACCACGAGTTTGAAGGAAGTTAGTAATGGTGTCTATAAATAAGTCATCATAGGCCTATTGTCTTTACTGTGTCACATCTTAAGACATAGTTAATAATTATACTATCTGCTAAGTACTTACATGTACAGGCACTGTACTAGTACTTTTTATATATATTATCTCATTTAATTTCCACCAAAACACCAGTAGTGATACCATTATTGGTGTTTATGGGTATCGACACACAGAAAAGTTATGCCCTCCAAGGAATGGACCTTGGACTTGAACTCGACTTTGTGTGATTCCAAGTTCTATGATTTTAGTAATACTCATGACCTAGAAGTTCTATGTATGATGGATACAAGCATGAAACTTTAGGTTTATATTTTGACTTTACTATTTACTAGCTATGACCTTAGGTAACTTATTTAACCTCTCTAAGCTTCAATGTCCTCTTCTGTGAAATTTTGATTATATATAATATACATCCTAAAGTTATTATGAGGAATAAGTAAAGTAAGTCATATCAAAGGTGCTTATCAAGTGTTTTTGATACAGAATAAGAACTCAATAAATGCATTAGTGGTAGTAGTAGTATTGTTACTAGAGTCATTTTGGTATCTGCCCAGAATATTGCTTCTCTTGCCAAAATATTAGACAAAATGATTGGGACTTCACATGGGACACATAGCGCCAAGAATATCAACTCCATGCAGGCATATACTGGGCCTGTACTTACTCATTGCCACATCCACATCACCTAGGACAATGATGGGTACAGAACAGGTGTGTAATAAACACGTTTTAAGTGGAGGAAGGAGAGAATGAAATACCATCCCCAAATTCCACAGAATATAGATGGCCTTGGGGAAAATTTTTAAATGATATTTTCCTTTTTTTTTTTTTTTTAATTTTCCTTTATCTTTATGTTGATTTCCTAGCATTTCATCATTTAAAATATGTACCTCCTAAGAAAATTCTTACCAACAATCTATTATCAAAAGGCTTCTTAATGAGATAGGCAGTAAAGAAGTCTATATTCAAATGTTGCTCTAATACACAGAAAAATCACCAACATTAAATTACAGTTCTACCATACACCTTGTCTAGAACAAAGATGGAATCAGTCCTTCTTGTAAGTTCTGCTGAGATTTGCGCATTTTGAAGAATGGACGTTACATGGTTTTCCAAGAAGGCAGAAAAAGTACAGACAAAATATAAGATCAAGCTTATTTTACATTTTCGGGAGATTTTCAATTTTTACATGACTGTTGGATGAATGTTGAATCTGTGTCCTGTTGCATTCCGAAAAGGACGTAGTTACAAAGAAAGTCTCACATGCTTTTAAGACAGTCACATTAAGATAGGAAAGAAGCTGAAACTATTTCTCCAGAAGCCATAGCTATGCTAACAAGTCAGATCAACAGCCATCAAGCATACGTGTGTCCAGGACTCTGCGAGGCACTGATAGAAATGCAAAAGGAGCTTGGGATTCAGTCACATCCTCAGGAAACTTACAATCTCCAAGGGAAGAAGGAAGACTGAACGTCATTCATTCAGCAGCCTGAGGACAAATGCAAAACCTGGAGACTTAAATGCCCCCAATCTCAATTTTATTTTATTTTGCTATGGTGTATATATCTTTGGAATCAAATCTTTTTCATTTCTGGAATTAGGTAAATATACATAAACAGATTGGTAAATAAGTAGGCAAATAAAGAAATGAAAACAATCAAGGATTAGTTTGTATGACGTAGAAAAGAGCACCACAGACCATTAAAGATGGTTGAGAATGCGGTGGCATGACAGTTTTGCTTCTTGATTTTTAATGAAGATTGAATGCTTTCAAGAAAGATAAAAATTATTCTAGTCAGACAGAGTTGTGCTGGAATCCCAGCTCCACCACGTACAAGACAAATGAAATTCGGAAATTACCTGACCATTCTGAGTTTCAAACTTTCTTTTACAAAGCAGTTATTTTTATATATATAAAATGAATATACTTTTGGTATAAAATTAAAGAAATGTAGAAATAAACAAAACAAAACCATCTAAAGATAACTACAATTAATATCTTGATCTATTTTTCAGTCTTTTTAGTTTACATTTTCATCAAAGTCTACACTTATAAAGCATCAAATAGTTCTAAAAAGTGTGTAATTTAAAAAAAAAAAGATAAAACAGTCCTATGACCCATTTGCCTCACCCTCTAATCTCTCCCAGCCAAGAAGCCACCACTTTTACTTTATTTTTAATTTATTTGTTTATTAGAGAAATTGTAGGTTTACACAGAAATCAAGCAGAAAATAGAGTTCCAACATACCTCCCCCACCACGCACACACATGAAATTTTCCCTATTAACACTTTGAATTAGTGTGGTACATTTGTTAGGATTGATAAAAAGTATTGTTATAAGTACACTACTAACTATAGTCCATAATTTACATTAGGGTTCTCTCTGTTGTATAGTCCTATGGTTTCTCACAAAATTTTTATTCTAGTAATATACATGCAACCTAAAATTTCTCCTTTTGACCACTTTAAGATATATAATTCAGTAGTGTTAATTACATTCACATGGTTGTGCTACCATCACCACTATCCATTCCCAAAATTTTTCATCACCCCAAACAAAACTCTATACTGATTAAACATTAAATATCCGCTCTACTGCCATTCCGGCCCCTGGTAATCTGTACTTTAGTTTCTGACTTGATGAACTTGTTTATGCTAATTATTTTATATCAGTGATATTGTACAATATTTGTCCTTTTGTGTCTGGCTATTTTCATTCAATATGATGACTTCAAGGTTCATCCATGTTGTTGCATGTATTGGAACTTCATTCTGTTCTATGGCTGAATAATATTCCACTGTGTGGATACACCATATTGTGTTTATCCATTCATCTGTTAATGGGCACTTGGGTTGCTTCCATCTTTGGGCAATTGTTAATAATGCCACTATGCACATCAATGTGCAAATATATGTTTGAGCCCCTGCTTGCAATTCTTTTGGGTATATACCTAGAAGTGGGATTGCCAGGCCATATGGTAATTCTATACTTAACTTTCTGAGGAACTGCCAAAATATTTTACATTCCCAACAATGAACAAGTATTCCTATTTCTCCACATCCTCTCCAACACTTGTAATTTTCTGTGTTTTTGAATAGTGCCCATTTTAGTGGGTGGGAAATGGTATCTCATTGTGATTTTGATCTGCATTTCCCAAATGGCTAATGATGTTAAGCAATTTTTATATCATTATATATTGGCCAATTTGTATATCTTCTTTGGAGAAATGTCTATTCAAGTCTTTGGCCCATTTTTTAATTAGGTTGTCTTTTTGTTGTTGAGTTGTAGGAGTTCTTTATATAATCTGGATATTAAACTCTTATTGGATATGTGGTTTCCAAATATTTTCTCCCATTCTGTAGGTTATCTCTTTCCTTTCATGATAAAGCCCTTTGCACAAAAGTTTTTGATGAAATCCCATTTATATATTATTTCTTTTGTTGCTTGTGCTTTGAATGTGAAGTCTAAGAAACTATTTCCTAACACAAGGTTCTAAAGACACTTTCCTATGTTTTCTTCCAGGAGTTTGATAATTCTGGCTCTTATATTAAGGTCTTTGATGCATTTTGTATATGTGAGGTAACAGTCCATCTTCATTCTTTTGCAAATGGAGATTCAGTTTTCCCAGCATCATTTGTTGAAGAGACTATTCTTTCCCAACTGAGTGATCTTGGCCCCCTTGTCAAAAATCAGCTAGCCATAAATATCTGGGTTGATTTCTGAGCTCTCCATTCGACTCCTTTGGTCTATATATCTGTCTTTGTGCCAGTAACAAGCTCTTTTGATTACTGTAGCTTTGTAACATGTTTTAAAATTGGGAAACATGAGTCCTTCCTTCTTTTTCAAGATGGTTATGGCTATTCAGGATCCCTTACCCTTTCATATAAATTTGACAAGTGGCTTTTCCATTTCTGCAAAGACGTTTGTGAGAATTTTGAGAATTGCATTGAATTTCACAGCTGAATAATATTCTATTGTATGTATACCACATTGTGTTTATCCATTCATTGGTTGATGGACACTTGGGTTGTTTCCATCTTTCGGCAATTGTGAATAATGCTTCTGTGAACATTGGTGTGTAAGTACCTGTTTGGGTTCCTGCTTTTAATTCTTTTGGGTATATACCTAGAAGTGGGATTGCCAGGTCATATGGTAATTCAATACTTTCTGAGGAACCACCAAACTGTTTTCCACAGTGGCTACACCATTTTACTTTCCCAAAAACAATGAATGAGTGTTCCTATTTCTCCACATCCTCTCAAAGACTTGTTACATTTCTTTCTTTTTTTAAATTGTACCCATTCTAGCGGTTATAAAATAGTATCTCGTTGTGGTTTTCATTTGTTTTTCCCTAATGGCTAATGATTGTGAGCATCTTTTCAAGTGTTTTTTGACCATTTGTATATCTTTGGGGAAATATCTATTCAAGTATTTGGCCCATTTTTAATTGGGTGTTTGTCTTTTGTTGAGTCTATTTTTTTAATTCTCTATTTCATTTATCTCTTCTCTAATCTTTATTTCCTTCCTTATGAATTAGCTTGCTTTTCTTTTTTGAAATCCTCCAGTTTGAGGTTTGGTCTCTGATTTGAGATTTTTCCTCCTTTTTTTTTTTAATGTAAGCATTTAGAGCTATAAATTTCCCTCTCTTCATTGCCTTTGTTGTATCCCATACATTTTGGTATGTTGTGTTTTATTTTCATTCATCTCATGATGTTTCCTAATTTCCCTTGTGTTTTTGTCTTTGATCTGTTGGTTGTTTAAGAGTTTGTTGTTTACAAAAGGGCAAATATTATGTGATCTCACTGATTTGGAATAGTTAGAAAAAGCAAACTCAAAGAGTCAGAATCTAGAATATAGGTTACCAGGGGATGGGGTGGAGATAAGGAACAGGACGTTAAGGCTTACAATGTACAGGGTTCCTATTTGAAATGATGGTAATGTTTTGATAATGGCTGGTGGTGACATTAGCACAACATCGTGAATGTAATTAACAGCACTGAAATATACATATCTGAATGTGATTAAAAGGAGAAATGTTAGATTGTATATATGGTAATAGAATAAAAATTTTTAAAACTCCATTAAATTACACTACACAGTGAACCCTATGTTAAGCCATGGACTATAGTTAATAGTACAATTATAAAAATGCGCTATAATCAATTGTAACAAGTTGTAAAAAGTGTCAATACAATTTGTTAATAAGATGGTATATGAGAATCTTGTATATTATGCATGATTATTCTCCAATAAGGCGGAAAAAAGAGTGTGGTGTTTAATTTCCATATACTTGTGAATTTTCTATTTCTCCCTCTGTTATTGATTTCTAGCTTCATTCCATTGTGGTTAGATAACATACATTGTATGATTTCTATGTTTTTAAATTAATTGAGACTTCTTTTGTGACCTAACATGCGGTCTATCCTGTAGAATAATTCATGAGCCCTGGAGAATATGTATTCTGCTGCTGTTGGGTAAAGAGATCTATTTTTGTCTGTTATATCTAGTTTATAGTATCATTTAAGTCTTCTATTTCCTAATCAATTTTCTGTCCAGACGTTCTATCCATCATTGAAAGTGGTATATTGAAGTTTTCTACTATTAATATAGAACCATTTATTTCTCCCTTGAAATCTATCAATACTTGCTTCAGATATTTTGGAGCTCTGACTCTAGGTACTTCACTCTAGTGAGCTGTGGCTAGGATGTTGAGTTAGAAAACCTCTGATGTTAATATGTTTATGTCTTCCCTTTTGGGTTGGTCAAAAGCTCCAGAAAAGACTATAATTCTCTTGCCCGGAAGGTGAAGGTCAGACTGCCTGCGTTAACAGAGCCAAGTGGGAACGAGGGCTGGGGACTGAACTGCCGGTATGTGCCCCTGTTTTCAGAAAGGAATCCCCAGCCCTCACCTATGCCAGGGTTTTCCCTCCTCTACAGAGGATAAATTACCATGTGGGGTGGGGAGTAAATTAGTTTTTTTTTTCCTTTTACCAGGGTGGTTGAAGAGATACGACCTGTTTTTAAACAGACATTCAAACAATCTTCCTTATTTTAGATCTCCGCCTTACTTGCAACTCTAGAGGCACCTGACAATTCAAGGATCTGTGGAATGAGTCTAGTTGGTTCCCTTCTTTCCCCAGTGGTAGTTTAGGACTCAGTTATCTTGAAACTACTTATCTATCTGCTTTCCTGTTTCTGCAGTGGTGTTAGTGAGGTCTCCTCTTTTTTTTTTCTCTCTTAAAATAAACCCTTTAATGTCAGATTAGTGTGCTTTTCTGGAGGGAATGGAAGTATATGAATGTTTTCCATTTACCATTTTTTTCTGGAAGTCTTGCTTTTGGTTTTCTCATCTGTAAAATGGACATAATTATACTTACCTCAGAAGCCATGATAGGGATTATAAATGTTAAATTTATCTCTAAAACATAGTAGACACTCAATAAATTAGAGCTATTTTTGTGTTTGGAAGAGAACTTAAAAGACATAGCCATCTATTTGTCATTTACAAGGCCTTATGACCTTGGCTAGTTTTCCTAAAAACCATTTTTAGACTCTTATTCTCATCCTAATAAGGAGATGATAATAGCTTTCCTATTTATGCCTTAGGGTTATTTTAAGAGTCAAATTATTAATAGGATAAGCAAATATTGTGCAAGAATAAAGCATTCTCCTTGAGCTCTGCAGGCAGACGGAAGTGGGGTGAGCTCTATCTCTATCTAGGTGTGTGAACTTGGACAGGTTTCCTAAGCTTGTTGAGCCTCAGTTGTCTGAAAAGTTGTCTGAAAATCATGTGGTTGACACTTCCCTCACAATTCACAATAAGGGTAAAATGAAATAATCTAAGAGAAGTAGCACATTTTGAGAAGAATTCCTATATGCATTGGCATCTATTTTTCCACCCGACAGATGCCTCTCAATCCTCTTTGACTCAATTGCAAGTTTTCTAGATTGAAGGCCCCATATAAACCTTCTATCCAAGAGATATGTGAATTGCTGAATATGAACACTTTCTTCTGTTTTTGTGGGGGAGGTAGGGAGGTTGACTCCTTCAAGAATCCATGGACCCTCTTCCCAGAGAGAAAAAAGAAAGCAAATATACAAATAAATAATTGTGCTTAATTTGCAGGTTTCCTCTGAATCCTATTTTTGAATCCCACATTGAGAAGACCTGCTCCTAATGAAAGATGCTAAACTCCAAACCAGAACTCTAACATAAAATCCTAAGTATAAGTTCCATTCACAAGTCACATCTGCTAGCCCTAGTGAACTAGCATGTGAGGTGCAGTGCTAGGCATTTTCCTTGCGTTACTCCATGCAATCTTTATCAGCCCCCAAATGCAGATAAAATACTGAGGTTTGGAGAGATTGAGTAACTGGCTTAAGGTCATAGAACTCGTAAGTGATAGAGCCAGCAATCAAGCCAAGGGTGCCTGACCCCAAAATCCAGGGCAGCAGCACAACTCTTTGGCGTCCATCTCAAAACACAAGGAGAATGGCTTAAGCATGTGGCATTTTTTTTAATGTGAAGAAATGCTAAAGGAAAAGAGAAAGACTGGCTAATTCTAATCCCAAAAACATATTCCAAGAATTTGACTAATGGATGTAAGTGTTCAATTGCTGTTCAAGAAGTAGATTTGAGAAGGTTGTTAAAAGAGGGGACAGAGCAGTTTTACGATTCTTGAAGAGAAGGTCCTATAATTACTTGGTATCTCCATGGTGCCAAGATCGGCTCTTGGAGGAGGGAGACTAAGATGAAGTACTTCTGTTGTGTACTACTTCTATCCTTCACTGAGTCTACTGACCATTGAAATTGTCGGTTGTCATCACATTCTGAACAAAAATAAAATGATACATCCTGACCTCCTCAGCATATACTCCCTCAGGACGTGTAAACAAAAGTTCTGACATGCCCAGCAGTGGTGTATGGGCTAAGGACTTGGACCTGGTTCTTGCTAGTCATTATCTGACTAGAGAGTCAAATATTCTGAAGGGAACAGAAATGCTAATCTGCACCATCACATAGGATAAACACAGCCACACATGGCATGTGCCTTAAATGGCTGAATTCTGTCATCTTTGAGCAAATGGTATAAAACCTCCACATCTCCTTACTAAAGTAGCTATCCATACCAAATACTAACACTATCTAAATAAACTGTTTTGAATATTATTTTATAGTAGTGATTATTTAATACTCCAAAACAAGGATTATCCATCTCTTCCTGCCTGCCACCTCCACCAAAATGTCTTTCTGGATTAAAGCGTTATTAAAAGCAATTGCAGAAGGGAATGTCAATTATATAATTCACGTTTAGGTGGGTAAATTTGTACTTCACCTGCCTTTCTACAAAGCTTCAAAGGGGATAATACCAATCAGGGACAAAGGAAAGTTCCAGATGCTGGGAGCAGGATGGGAAACGGATTAAGCTAAAATGACATTGCTAGCCCATGACTAGAAAAGCTGCAGTTGCACAGGGCCTGATGCCTCCAGCAATCTGAGCAACTGTAGGTGTGCTCCACCTGATGAAATAACTTTTCTTTACAGTATTTAGATGGCCACGTTTCCTCTGCAGCTGACCCCAATATTTTCATAGGGGAAACGGTTCATTCAGTCACATGGTACACTAACAGTTTGAGGAAGACAGCATCCTTGTCCAAGAAAAGAACTTTTGCAGAGTTCACCTCCCAAAATATGAAGAGCTATTTTCTTACCAGTCAAGTACGTTGGATTTGGGGGAACAGGAGAGAGCTGACCTACTGGCAAAGGACACAGTGCCAAGGTATATTGTGTCAATGTGAGAATCAATTGGCAAATCCATGGAAACCCAGCATCCCGCCCCCACCACCAGTCTCACCAAGTGATCAGAGCATTCTGTGCTGTGGCCACTGCCAGCCCATACAATGCCTCATGTGAGAGGCTCCCGTGGGCTGCCTCGGCAGGTCTGTGCTTATGCAGGCCCAACCTGCACAGCAAAACGTGGTGACCCTGCCCTGTCTATCCTTACCTAGACCCCAATAAGGAGTTGGATTCCTAAATAAAGGCTGGAAAGACAGAAGTGGTAGAGATGAAATGAATAGATGAGATTTACAACTACAAGAAATGTGAGGAAGAGAGTCAAGACTGATGACTCAGAGGTGCCTTGGTCAAAAATTTAGTATAGGGCTATTATTAACTTATAATACAGGAGAAGCAGATCTGAGTTGGAGATGAATATAAGTTCTGTTTAGGACAGACTGGGTTTGAGGGCCATGTGGGTTATTCAGAGTGAGCTAATTAGATATAAAGGTCTAGGACTCAGTAAAGAAAGCCTAGCACCATCATTGGAAACCAAGGAGTGGACACGTCATCCCAGGAGTGTATAGTGCAAAGGCAGCCGCCTAGGAAAGAATCCACATCAAGGGACCACATCAAGGGGTGGGGGAGCCTCCAAAGAGATGCATCCTCTACCAAGGCACTGTCCTCCTGTTCCTGGGACTGCTGAGTCACTGCCCTCTCTACCATGAGCTCCCAGAGCAGTGCCAGGCTTTTGGTGAGTCTCCACTCGAGGAGAAGGAGCTTCTGAATCACCCTTGCATCCTTCATCCATTACAAAATGACTGCCAACATCCAAAAAAAAGCAATTGCCATCTAAGAGAACTCAATGTACTTTAGCATTTAAGTATGTTTGAAACTGTACATACATTTGAATAAATTATAGTATGCCCATGTTGCAGAGTTATATAGTCATTAAATTATATTTTCAAAGAATCAGCAAATGCTAAGGCATTGGAATAAACTACTAATGACCTAAATGAAAATGAGGATACAGAAGGATGTAGATATTATTCCAAATATATAAAATGTTTTTATACAGATACATAGATAAAAAAGACTATTAATGCATTCATCTAGTCAACAAGGTAGGTACTAAGGATACAAAGGCAAACAAAACTGACAAAAGTCCCTAACATCATGTAGCTTATTTTCTAGTGAGGGGGAAAATGCAATTAACAAAGCAAATTAATTAATTAAAACAATAAATATGGAGAGAAATGAAATCTGTAAGAGGTATAAGGAATGCCAGAGTGGAGATGGGGTTTGCAAAAGGAAACATATCAAAATATTTGCAGTGATTTTTTCTGGGTAGAGGTATCATGGGTAATTTTATCTTCTTGATTTTAGTTGTCAGGTTTTGTACAACTTGCATGTATTACTTTTATATTTATAAAACTTGCTTTCAAATGTACTTTTAATTATACATTTCCTATGATTAACTACAATTATGTTCCTCTACAGTTATATTTGATACCCCCAAAAAATGTTAACTGTAGGGGCCAGACTTAATGGAAACTTATGAGGAAAGCAAAGAGGCCAATTCTAGTTATTCAGAACATTAAAATTAAAAACTTACAGAAATTCTTTTTAATGCTTCAATCAAGTGTTAATTTAGAATGTTTTTTCTTGTATGTTATGTCCTAGACTGAAAGTAAAAAAGTTATTAAAATGGTAATGATGTCAATATTTTATAAAAGTTAATCAAGATTATTCCACAAAGTATCATACAAATTAGGATGACCTTGTAATTCCCAAAAAATGCTGAAGAAAGAGTAAAGATGATAATGATGTAGAGAATGAGGATGATGATGATGATGAGGAAATGAATTGAAACTGATACCCTTAGAATCAAATGGGTAGAAGGAGATGAAGTTCAACAGTGGTGAAGACCTAGAGTATTAACTAAAGGGAAGAAAAGGTGTTTTGTATCAAATCCCAAAAATGTCAGTAATAAAACTGTCTGTGGGATATACATGTGAGCTGTAGCACATATGAAATTGGATGTCCCTGTGAAATGAAAATACTCTTAGCTCTGCCAAGCATATAGTGGGTGTTCCATGAATTCTTGTTGAAGAGCAAGTCCTATGTTTATTTTATTTAAAAAATTCATTCTTTCAGCCACCCTGGGAGAACAATTAAAACTGAAAATAAGGGAAATTCATTTTATATCAGATTCGGGATCTAGCCACATGGCTTTCTGGTTTCAGGTCAATGGTTTGACCTTCCTATACCTCTGTCCTGCCATGAGGAAACTGCAGACAGATCTGATGATAAAGTACATCGTGGTTGTCTCCAGCACCACCCCTAACACGAATGCTGTTTCTGAAGTGAACTGTAGTGCGAGTGCATGTAATCAGCACACTGTATTAAGACAACCAGAAGAGCTGAGAAAGAGTATTTAAGGCTTCTATCTTAAGGAGGCTCAGACTCATGAAGTGACAAAATTCCCAATCACAGGAAAGGTTTTTACAAATGCTGGTTAGCCATTAAAAAAAAACCCACCAAACAAATGACAAAACCCAAGCATGACACATATCTTCTATGCTGTACTTACCATTTTCCAGGTAATATCTTTGTGTGTTTGTGCAAGTGATATCTCTTTAAAACATATATTTTCCTATGGGAGTTAGGAATCAATATTCTTATTTTAAGGGAGAAATAAATGAGGCTCAAAAAGTTATATAACATACTCAACGCAAGAATTAAGTGATAGGCTCGGGATTTCAACCCATATCTGTTACAACATCCATGCTCCTTTTTCTATTGCCACCTAAATGGATTTCAGAATCAATCACTTAATGTTCTTGGCAGGGCCAGCAGCATAATTTGTAGGGCCCAGTGTAAAATAAAGATGTGGACTCCCTTGTTCAAAAAGCAGGAAAAATGTCATTAAGGGTACATATTAAGCTTTTTCCTTTCTTCTGTGGGGTCGGGTCTCTCTCTCTCCCCCTATGATTTTAAAATTTTTAATTTGCTATTTAATGTCCTAACATCAGGAAATTTTTAATTTTTAATTATTAGCATGATTTCTGCTGTCCATCCTTATATTGTGCATTGCTAGTGTTAAATGCAAATATCAGAGAATTTAACTCATGTTGAATCACAGAACTAGCACAGTTTGGATTTCAGGGCAGGGGTTCTTAACAAGGGGTCTGTGAGCTTAATTAAAATTCAAAAAAAAACATTATTCTTGTGGGGACATGTTGGTGAGGGTGTGATATATTTATTAAATAACATACAGTATTTTATGGACTTAGTAAGGGGTCCTGGTTTTCACCTGATTGGCAAAGGGGGTCCATGGAACAAAAAAGGTTAAGAACCCCTGCCCCAGAGGGTACCTCTAGTTGGCCAGAAAAGACAAACTCAAGGCAGACTCAGGAAGGCTGGAAGGAGGAAGAGAAAATCCCCCCAGGCCAAGAGGAAGCACTGGGCATGGAGATACTCCTAGCAGATTCCCTTCTACTCCATGCATGGTCCATCGCCTGTCGGGGCTTACACAGCACAAATTCAAGATAAAAGTAATAAGAATTTCAAGACAACCACTGCAGAACATTAAAGTCCAAGTGCAGGGTCCTCTGAGTGCAAGGCCCTGTGTGACTGCACTGATCACACACTCATGAAGCCAGAAGCCAGTGGGTTCCTGGTCCCACAATTTAATAGTTTCTTTCTTTTATATTAGGTAATTCCCATCAACATATAAATGCTATGGTATCTTCTCTTAAAAAAAATCCCTCCTTCAACAGCATATTCAGCTTCAGCTACTGCCTCCCTTCAGACCAAGCTTTTTGCAAACCTTGTCTACACTTGTCTCTACTTCCTCACCTTCCATTCATTCCTAACTCGCTCTAGTCTGGCTTGTGCCTACACAGTATCACCTATATCCTCCATATTGACAAATCCAATAGATAATTCACACCCTACTTGACCACATGGGAGCATTCAACACAAGTGACTACTCCTTTCTCGGAACACTCTTCACTCTTAGATTTCAGGACATGTTTTCCCTTTTTCACTGGCTATTCTTTTTCAATTTCCTTAGCTAGATTGCTTTCCTCTATGTGACTTTTGAATAGTAGGATTTCTCTTCTCTTTTTAACTCCACACTCTCAAGATGGACTCACCAATCCCCATAGAATAACAAACCCATGTCTTTATTGAGCCAGGCAGACTTCTCCACTCATCTCTGGCCTCTCAATCTCAGCCTCCTGCCTGACATCACCATTTAGATGTCTCACCATCATTTTAGACTTAACACATCCCAAACATAACACTTGACTATGCCCAAGCATGTCAAAAGCTGCTCAACCCACTCCTCTCTATCTTCAGTAAAATGTCACAGCTATGCACTTGACTATTCAAGACTAAAACCTAGTTGATTTTATTCTTCTCCTCTTACCCCCCATCCAAACCATCAATAACTCCTAGTTATTCCATATTTAAAATAACTCTTGAATCAGCTGACAGCGCTCCAGCTCCAGTTAACCCAGGTGCATAAATAACTGTGATTGTCCTAATTAAAATAAATCACCTCTGATTTGTTTCCATCTCTGCTATTTACTTTTTTCCCTCCATAGCAATTATTGAAAAGTACCATTATTTATTTGTCTATATTAGTCTGTTTTCTCCGCTAGGATACAATCTCCAAAACTGTCCGTTTTGCTCACCATTATATTCCCAGAAGAAAAAAACAGTGGTGCCTGGTACATATTTGTTGTTTAATGAGTGACTCCCAGACATTTGGATTTCACAGGTTAGTAGTTTTTCCCCACAACCACTAAAACAAAATAAAACAAAACTAGGGGAAAGAAGGGAAACCAACACAGGATGGCTATTTTTATTTGCCATGTAAGGGCATTAAAAACTATGCTGATTATTATAATGATGATAATAATAGCTAACACTTTTTGAACCATTTCTATGTGCCAGCATTGTATATGGATAATCTCTTTTTACTCTCACAAAATCCTTATGAGGCAGATACTGTTGTTATCTCCCTTTTGTAAGTGAGAAAACTGCGGCTCAGAGAGGCAAGTTGCTTGCCTAAGTTCTCACTAGGAAAATAAATCTATTTCACAATCCTTAAATACTAAGCACCAGAATATACCAAGGAAGGGCATAATCTCAGAATCAAAAATTTTAATAGTTTTAGCTATATGAAAAGTTTACTACCTTGTTCTTATTTTTCTCTTTACACCACAGACTAAGGAAAACTTTGTCATAGGTTGGCATGTGTCCATAGACAAGTGTCTGGGAGCCACTGATTTAAACTTTAACTCTCTGATACTATGGTATTAGCTAAGGTTAAAGGTAGCCTAGGCTCTAGAACAGGCGTTCTTACCCAGGGGTCTGTGAGCTTGAATTTAAATTTTTTTAAAATTATTCTTGTGGGGACGTGTTAGTGCAGATGTGATATATTTATTAAATAGTAGTATAGTGTGGACTTAGTAAGGGGTCTGTGGTTTTCACCTGACTGGCAAAGGGGTCCATGGAACAAAAAAGGTTAAGAACCCTTGCTCTAGAGCATAACAATTATAATAATCCACTGATGACAAATTACTTAACTGACTTACCCGTCTTTTATCATCTCAAAAGGCTGGCAACAAAGGATTGCCACTAATACCACTGATGCCAGTAACAAAGGAGCTTGGCGAGTTCTTTAAGAATATAATCAGAACTGCTCCAGAGAAGCAGCCTGGAAGCTCAATTGATGGCAGTTGTTTGCGTTGTCAGCACTTCCCTTTTATGAGACATTGCGTGCCCCCGGGAGTCTGAGTTTTACTGACATCTTGGCATTATGAGAGCCAAGACCAAGCCATGGGCACCAACAGCATATTTTTCCTGCTGTCTGGAACCAGAACTCATGGATTTGCTCAGAAGTCAGAAATACACAGACTTTTTTTTTTTCTTTTTTTTTAAGAGCAAATCACAAAGTAAAAGAACAGTGTGGCTGCATGGTGGGGATCAAACCCCTCAACTGCTAGATATCCCTCAGTTAAATAAAAGTCCCTAGCAGGACACAAGTTTTACCTAGTGATATTTGAAATGCATTGCAGGTTGTAACCATTTCATTGAACGCAGTCAGTAGGACTATCAAACAGTATATATTATTAAAATCACACATTTTATTCTCAAAAGCACTAGATTTAGTGGTCCAAGTACTTCCACCAATCAGGTAAAAGAAAGTCAGTGAAGAGTGAATTTTTTAAGCATCTACAAAGAACAGATTCCGGTCTCCTTGCCAAGACTCTGGGTTTAAGGCCAGAGGGTTATGGATGAATATCTAGAGCATGTAAATAATTGTCTGCAAGATGCTGTGGAGCAAGGATCAGCACACTATGGCCTGCCGGACGTTCCAGCCTGCACATGAAATCTGGTATGGCTAAGAATGGCTTTTACATTTTAAATGGTTGGAAAAGGTCAAAAGAACAATAGTATTCCACGACAAATAAAATTTATATGAAATTCAATTTTCAGTATTCGTAAGTAGAGTTTTATTGTAAAAGAGTCACACCCAATTGTTCGTGCTTTCTCTGTGGCTGCTCTCACTTCAGTGCAGCAATTCACAGGACCTGAATTGGTGGACTGATGGCTAAATGTAATCACAGGCATGCCAGTGGCATTTTCTTTTCTGAATGTCTTTATGTGGTACGTGCATTTTTTCATTTGCCATAGACAGCAGCAATCTCATTTCCTCAAACATTGCCAACTTCCCTCATTGATACTACCTAGCTGCTTTTTGAGGGTAATATTAGAGCCTTCTGGATGACTAGAAGTTCTCTTGAAGCTGTTGAGCATCTTGTTCTAGCATTAAAATTTATATAGGAGTGGATCACTCAAAGTTAGAAATGAAAGTCCCCACCAAACAATTCCTCCTTTTGTTTTGATGTTAATCCTTGAAATTATATCAGGACAAAAGTTCCCATTTACATAGGCTATTTCTAATCCCCTACGTACCACCACTGCATCATTTACATCCTTTAGGAACTGTCTAGATTAAAAAAAGATCAATATACAACTGTTTAGGGATCCTTCTGGCAGTTTCCAAGGCTAAAAGCCCTCGGCAATATAAGATTTAATTTACCCATTGAGAATGTTTGAAACTTAGCCAATTTCAGTCAAAACATAACTTGATTTGGTTTTTCCAATATTAAATCAATGAAAGTTATGATTTAATTTAAACCAATTTTATTTAAACCAAGAGTGCTTAAGGAATGCATTGCCCACCTACACGTCCCTGCCCCCCAACTCCGTCACCCCTTGGTTTTAATCAGATTTTGGTATAACACCAAAAGAAATGTTCAGGAGTCCTGGCTTTGGCTTGAAGTGTCATTAACATTTTACTGATGATACTTGCAAATCACTTCTTGCCATTATTCTATTTTAAAGATCAAAAGTTGGGAAGCGGCTGTGGCTCAATTGGTTGGGCTCCCGTTTACCATATGGGAGGCCCCGGGTTCGATTCCAGGGGCCTCCTGGTGAAGGCAAGCTGGCCC
>JAQZBX010009966.1:0-32146 GCA_029593785.1 Cabassous unicinctus
AATAATAATAATAATAATAATTGTTGGAGAGGATTTGGAGAAGCAGGAACACTCATTCATTGCTGTGACCATGTAAAATGCTGCAGCCACTGAGGAAGACAGTTTGGCAGTTTCTCAGAAAGCTAAGTATGGAAGTACCATTTGAGCCGGCAATCCCACTACTAAGTATATTCCCAAAGGAATCGAAAGTAGATAATCAGATATTCATACACCAGTGTTCAAAGTGACATTATTCACAAGTTCCAAAGATGGAAGTAGCCCAAGTGTCTGTCAACTGATGAATGGATAAATAAAATGTGGTATATACATATAAGATGGAATATTATTTGGCCATGAAAAGGGATGAAATCTTGATACATGTGACAACATGGATGAACATTGGAGACATCATGTTGAATAAAATATTATCTCACTGATTTGAAATAAATAGAATAGAAAACTCATTGACTGAGAATCTAGAGTATAGGATACAGGAGAAGGTGTGAGGGTAAGGAATGGGAAGCAAAGGCTTAAACTGTGCAGAGCTCCTATTGGAATGGTGGAGATGTTTGGTGATAGATGGTGGTGATGGAGCCCAGCATTGTAAGCACAGATCTCAGCAATGAAATACATATCTGAATGTGGTTAAAGGGGAAAGATTAGGTTGTACATGTTTAAGTCCATGGACCTACATAAACAGTGAACCCTAAGTTAAACCATGGTCTATAGTTAATGATGCAATTATAAAAATGTGCTTTCATCAATTGTAACAAATGTTCCACACATTTATGGAAGAGCCTGGGGCTCTTTCTGGCCAAATTCACTGAAGAGAAGCCCTCTGACTCACCCTCCCTCTTCCCTTGTAACAGCTGACAGGGAGGAAGATGTCTGTTCCCCTCTCAATGCAAGGTATTAACAATAGGGTGGTATATGGGGATCCTGTATTTTAAGCATGATTATTCCATAAACCTACAACTCTTCCAATAAAAAAAAACTTAAAAAAAAACAAGATTTAAACAATTAGGAAAAATTGAACACTGCATCTTTTGTGATTTTAAGGAATTATTAATACTTTGAGGTATACTGATGGCATTGTGGATTTTTTAAAAGAGTCATTATCTTTTGGAGACCTATACTGAAATATTTACTATGTAAATGAGTGAGAAGGTATTTGGAACTTGATTCGAAGCAATTCACTAAGGGTTGGGGAATATGTGGGCATATATAAGGAGTATATAATGAAATGAAATTTTGCCATCTTTTTGCAGAATAAGCATGGAATTACAAAAGGATGAAAAAATGTAATTTAAAAGAAAACCTGAGAGACATGGAGGATATGGTGAAAAAGTCTTATGTGCATGTAAAGTTGGTAATCCAGTTGACAGTGCCAGCTGACCCCAGGCTCCAAGTCATCCTGACTCAGGCAACAGGGGTGGAGTAAGGAAGCCATCTTGAAAGTGTGTTCTCAGCCCCAGGCTCTTCCAGCCCACAGCTGTATGAATTACCCCCAGACAATTAAGTTTTATAGTCGAGGCCTCGATATTATGGGGCAAAAAATCCTCACTGTTCCCTGTCCAAATTCCCAACATAAACTAGGAACATAATGAAATAGTCATTGCTTTAATTTTATAACAATGGCAGGGAAGGAACTATATCAATGCTGAGTCAAAAATGGGGGTTATAAGGGGTATGGGAGTTTTCCTTTTGGAGTAGTGAAAACATTCTGAACTGGACTGAGCTGGTGACAGCACAGCTCTGTGATGAAACTGAGAGCCACTGAGTGTAAACTTTGGATGGATTGTACAAGGCAGGGGACTGTATAACACAACAAACTCATGGTAAATGATGGACCATGGTTAACAGAACAAATATGAGAACATTCCATCATGAGCTATAACAAATATATAGTACTAATACATGGCATTAATAATAGGATATTGTAACAAATGTATCACAACAAAGTAAGGTGTTGGTGTAGGGACTATGTATGGGAATCCTATATGGTATGCATGATTGTTTTGTTAACTCACAACTTCTCAAATAAAAAATAGCTATTGTTTTATACCATTAAGTTTGGAAGTGGTTTTTATCATGGCACTAGATAACTGGAACAGAGAAAATGGCTTAGAATTTTTCTAAACCGAGAAAAGATATCAATCTACAGATATAAGAATCCTAATTTTAAAAAAGGATAAATAAAAATAAATTCACATTTAAAAACTGTCTAGTGAAACTGCACAATATCAAAAAAGCAAAGAAAAGAAAAACTTAAAAAGAACCAAGATAAAAAGATTTCCTTCAAAGGAGAACAATTAGACTTGACTAAATTCTCACTGCAAATGATGGAATCCACAAGACAATGAAACGCTTTCTTTAAAATACGGAAGAAAAGGTAACTACCAATTCTACATGCAGAAAAATTCCCTTCAAGAATATAGATGGAATAGAGTATAGCTGAAAGAATTAATCAATAGCAAGTTCTCCCAAAAGGAAATACTGAAGGGTATTCTACACCTATGTATCAGACAGGTTCAGTCAGGAGAAAAGTAGAGCAACTAAAAGTATTAAGGGAATAAAGGATTTAATACGTAACTAGTGTTTACACAAATGGAGGATTTGGGGCAGTGACAGAAAAATGGGAATTGGAGGATCATAAAATTACACCAGGAGTTCCAGGAAGATGGTGTCAGAGTAGGCAGGCAGTGTTCAACTCTTTCACGAAAACAACAGAGAAAGGGCCAAAAGCTGTCCGAGGGATCTGCTTTGGGGTCAGAAGACAAGGACAGTGCTACACAACTCCCAGGAGGTGAGGGACAGAGAGACAAAGAAGCCAAAACAATAAATGTGAGTTATCAAGCCCTGTGGTAGCTGGAAAGGGCTTCCCTCCCCACCCTCAAGACACTAAGCTGAGGTAAAAACCTCCAGCTCCCTGCAGCCGACTGAGAGGGGGAACAGACATCTTCCTCCCTGTCAGCTGTTACAAGGGAAGAGGGAGGGTGAGTCAGAGGGCTTCTCTTCAGTGAATTTGGCCAGCAGAAGCCACTTTGAATCTTAGTTCTGGCCAGATTAGAAACACAGGAAAGTAGAGATTGAAAAAAACACCTCTGTGGAAAGGTTAAGGACATGCACTATCTGCTGGCCAACCAGGAAACTGATGGACAAAAACTTCTTTTAGGCCTTTCTTTACTGCACCCCTGGGAGTAAATCTGCATCACATCAGTGAGTCCCTGGCCTGATTCTGATAACTTAAACTGGGCAATTTTAAAGCAAAGAATAGCTGTGAAAATAAAAAACACTAGGCAAGAGAAAGAAATTGACCATCAGAATAAATTCACCTACATATTCAGATGCCTAGATACCAGCAAAAAATTACAAGTCATATTTGAAAACAGGAAGAGATGGCCCAGCCCAAGGAACAAACCAATCCTGATAAAATACAGGATTTAAGACAACTAATCAATGATAATCACACAAACATCCTAAATTAAAGAAATGAAGGAAAATATGACTAAAGAGATAAAGGGCATTAAGAAGACACTGGGTGAGCATAAAGAATAATTTGAAAGCTTGGAGAGAAAATAACAGAGCTTATGGGAATGAAAGACACGATGGATGAGATTAAAAAAACAAAAAACAAAAAACATTAAAAGCACATAAGAGCAGATTTGAATTGCTCGAAGACAGAGTTAGTGATTTCAAGGACAGAACATCTGAACTGGAAAAGACAGGAGAACAGAAAGAAAAAAAAATGGGGAAAATGGAACAGGGTCTCATGGAATTGAATGCATTATCAGTGTCCTAGAAGAGGAAGAGAATGGAAAAGGGGCAGAAAAAATATTTGAGGAAATAATGACCAAAAACTTCCCAACCCTTATGAAAGACATAAATATCAATATCCAAGAAGGACAACACATCCCAAACAAAATAAATCTGAACAGACCTACCCCAAGACACCTACTATACAGAATGATAAATATCAGAAATGAAGAGAGGATTCTGACAGCAGAAGAGAAAAGCAAAGCATCATATACAAGGGAACCTCAATAATATTAAGGGCCAACCTCTCATCAGAAACCATGGAGGCGAGAAGAAAGTGGTATGATGTATTTAAGGTTTGAAAGAGAAAAACTGTGAGCCAATAATTCTGTATCCAGCAAAACTGTCTTTCAAAAGTAAGGGTGAGTTTAAAGACAGACAAACACAGACAAACAAAAACTGAGAGAATATACTACCAGAAAGACCAGAATTACAAGAGTTACTAAAGGGAGTGCTACAAGCTGAAAGGAAAAAACAAGGGTGAGAGACTTGGAGAAGTGAGTGTAGAAATGAAGATTGTCAGGAAGGGTAAATTAAATGGTAAAAAGACAGACAATAGTAAGATATGACAATGAAAGCCAAAGGACAAAATGGATGAAGTAATAACAATGAATGTTAATGGCTTAAACTCCCCAATCAAAAGACATTGACTGATAGAATGGATAAAAAATATATAAGCCTCCTATATGCTGTCTACAAGAGACTCAGCTCAGATGTAAGAACACAACCAGGTTGAAAGTGAAAGGTTGGAAAAAGATACTCCACCCCAATAGTAACCAAAAAAGAGCTGGGGTAGTGATACTAATATCAGACAAAATAGATTTTAAGTGCAAAACTGTTATAAAGGATGACGATGGTCATTATATATTAATAAAAGTGGCAATTCACCAAGAAGAAATAACTATAATAAATATTTATGCACCTAACCTGGGTTCCCCAAGGTCCATGAGGCACACATTGGCAAAACCGAAGGGAGAAATAGATGTCTCTACAGTAATAGTTAGAGACTTCAATACACCACTCTCAGTATTGGATAGAACATCTGGACAGAGGATAAATAAAGAAACAAAGAACTTGAATAATATGATAAATGAACTAGACCTAACAGATATTTATAGAGCATTGTACCCTAAAACAATAATTTTAAAAACATTGAAATTATATGAAACACTTTCTTTGATCATAACAGAATGAAGCTGGAAATCTATAATGGATAGGAAAAAGGAAAATTCATAAATTTATGGAGATTAAACAATACACTCTGAAATAATCAGTGGGTCAAAGAAGAAATTACAAGATAATTCAGTATACATATCTTGAGATAAATGAAAATGAGAACACAACATATCAAAACCTATGGGACACCACAAAGGCAGTTTTGAGAGGGAAATTTATAGCTCTCAATTCCTGCAATAAAAAAAGAAAAAAGAACTAAAATTGAAGATCAATCTGCACACCAGGAGGAACTAGAAAAAGAATAACAAACTAATCCAAACCAAGCCAAAGAAAAGAAATTGTAAAGATCAGAGCAAAAATAAATGAAATTGAGAACAAACAAACAATAGAGAGAATCAACAAAACCAAAAGTTGATTCTATGAGAGGATCAACAAAACCAACCAACCCTTAGCTAGACTGACAAAGAAAAAAAGAGACAAGACTTGAATAAATAAAAATAAAGAGAAAGAGATGCAGCTCAGTGGTTGAGCGCCTGTTTCCCATATACGAGGTCCTAGGTTCAATCCCCAGTACCTCTTAAAAAAAACAAAAATAAAAACGAGAGGAGGGACATTACAACTGACCCTGCAGAAATAAGAGAGATCATAAAATGATACTATGAACAACTGTATGCCAAAAAACTAGACAATGTAGATGAGATGGACAAATTCCTAGAAACACACAACCTACATTGATCCAAGAAATAGAAGACCTCAACAAACCAATCACAAGTAAAGAGATTGAAGCAATCACCAGAAACCTCCCAAATATGAAAAGCCCAGGACCAGACAGCTTCACAGGTGAATTCTACCAGCCATTCAAGGACAATCTAATACCATGCTTGCTCAAGCTCTTTTAAAAAGTGCAACAGGAAAGAATGCTACCAAACTCATTCTATGAAGACCACATCACCCTAATACCAAAAGCAGATAAAGATACTACAAAAAAGAAAAAGAAAAAAGAAAAGAAAATACAGAACAGTATCTCTAATGAATATAGATACAGAAATCCTCAACAAAATACTTGCAAACTGAGTCCAAAAACACATTAAAAGAATTATACACCATGATTAAGTGGGTTTTATCCCAGGTATGCGAGGATGGTTCAACACAAGAAAATAATTAGTGTATAAACCATATTAATAGATTGAAGAAGAAAAATCACATGATCTTAATTGATGCAGAAAAGGCATTTGACAAAACACAGCTTCTTTCTTGATTAAAAAAACACTCCAAAAGATAGGAATAGAAGGACTCTTTCTCAAAATGGTAAAGTGCATATATGAAAAACCTACAGTTAGCATTGTACTCAATGGTGAAAGACTGAAAGCTTTCCTACTGAGATCAGGAACAAGACAAGGATGCCCACTGTCACCACTGTTATTCAGTATTGTGCTAGAAGTTCTAGCTAGAGCAAGTAGGCTAGACAAAGAACTAAAAGGCACCCAAATAGAAAAAAAAGAAGTAAAATTTTCACTATTTGCTGATGATATGATCCCATATCTAGAAAATCCTGAAAAATCCACAACAAAGCTACTAGAACTAATAGACTAGTTCAGTAAAGTGGTGGGATACAAGATAAATATGCAAAATCAATAGCATTTCTATACACAACTGATGAGCAATCTAAGGAGGAAATAATAAAAAAAAATCCATTTATAATAGTGACTAAAAGAATCAAATATTTAGGAATAAACTTAACCAAGGACATAAAGAACCTATACTCAGAAAACTGCAAAATATTGCTAAAAGAAACTGAAGAAGACTTAAATAAATGGAAAGACATTCCGTGTTCATGGACTGGAGACTAAATATCCTTAAGAGGTTGATTCTACCCAGACTAATTTACAGAGTCAATGAAATCCCAATAAAAACCCCAATAGCCTTTTTTGCGAAATGGAAAAGCCAATTATCAGATTTATTTGGAAGGGTGAGGGGCTCTGAATAGCCAAAAATGTCTTTAAAAAGAAGAATGAAGTTGGAGGACTCGCTCTTCCTGACTTTAAAACATATTACTAAAGACAGATACTTTGACCAATGGAATCTAATTGAGAACTCAGAAATAGACCCTCACTTACATCTAGAGTCAAGTGATTTTTGACAAGGCCATCAAGCCCTCCCTGCTGGGCCAGAACAGTCCATTCAACAAATGGTGCTGGGAGAACTGGACAGACATTCAAAAGAAAAGAGGAACCCTATCTCACGCCTTATACAAAAATTAACTCAAAATGGATCAAAGACCTAAATATAAAAGTGACAGCCATAAAACTCCTAGAAGAAAATGTAGGAAAGCATCTTCAAGATCTTGTGGTAGGTGATAGTTTCTTAAATCTTACACCAAAGCATGAGCAATGAAAGCAAAAAAAATAAATAAATGTAACCTCCTCAAAATTTAACACTTTTGTACCTCAGAGGACTTTGTCAAAAAGGTGAAGGCAGCCAACTCAATGGAAGAAAATATATGGAAATCACACATCCGATAAGGGTTTAATATCCATGATATTAAAAGAGATACAACTCAACAATATAAAAGACAAACTACCCAATTAAAAAATGGCCAAAATACTTGAATAGAAATTTGTACACAGAAGAAATACAAATGGTGAAAAAACATGTGAAAAAATATCCAACATCACTAGCTATTAGGGAAATGCAAATCAAAACTACAATGAGATATCATTTCACACTTATTAGAATGGCCACTATTATAAAGTCAGAAAACTACAAATGCTAGAGAGGATGTGGAGAGATAGGAATGCTTATTCACTGTTGGGGGGAATGTAGAATGGTACAGCCACTGAGGAGGACTGTTTGGCAGTTCCCAAGGAAGTTGCATATAGACTTGCCACGTGACCCGGCAATACCACTACTAGGTATATACCCAGAAGAATTGAGAGCAGTGACACGAACAGACATCTGCACACTGATGTTCATAGCAGCATTATTCACAGTTGCCAAAAGATGGAAGCAACCCAGGAGTCCATCAACCGATGAATGGATAAACAAACTGTGGTGTGTACACATGATAGAATATTATGAATCTGTAAGATGAAGTCATGAAGCATTTGACAACATGGATGAACCTGGAGGGCATTATGTTGAGTGAAGAAAGCCAGACGCATAAGAATAAACACTGCATGATTATGCTATTATGAATTAAATATATTGTGTAAATTCATGGAGCTAATAATTAGAATATAAGTCACTAGAAAATAGAATGAGGGTAGAGAATGGAAAGCTGAGGGTTAATCTGTGCAGAACTGGTAAAAAAATTTCTTTGAAAATCTTTGGAAATGAATGGAAATAGTGAGAGCACATCATGGTGTTTGGTGACTAGCAGAGCTATTGTATGGGTACGACTGGTTGAAAGGGAAAGTCTAAGGACATGTACATTACTAGAAGGATAGCTAAGAAATGTAACATGGGACTGTACAACATAGTGAAACCGCAAGTGAAATACAACTATGGGTAATATTGTACAGATAAGACTGTTTTTACAAAATATAAACACAAATAAACTAGAGAGATGGAAACAGAATAGCAGCTATATACAGCAGGGGAAGTTTAGAGAGATTGAGAGGTGATGCATTTCTTTGTTTTTTGTTTTTTATTATTATTATTGAAATAATGAAAATGCTCTAATAATGACAATTAATGAATGCACAACTATGTAATTATACCAAATACCATTAATTGTACACTTTGGATGCGTTTATGCTTTATTAATATGCATCAATGAAATTGATTTGTTCAAAAAAATGACACCAACCATGGTAGCTTGAAGTCCTGGAATAGGTGGCCGCATCAGAGCTGAAAATCTGAGAAGTTATGGATGTCTTGTTGCCAAAATGCAACCATGGAGGGAGAATGCATGAATAAGTCTGTGAAAGCTACTGTCTCTGAGGTAACTGAACCTGATTCCCTGGTTATTGGCTCAGGGCCTCTCCTGGCCAGTGGTGCAAGCAGCTGGGAAAACAAGCTGACAGCTGTGGGCTGCTGGGTACCTCTGAATCTGTTACCATGTCAGACTGTCACAACCTTTTAAGAGTATTAGCCTCAGCTTCACCTCCACCTTCCCAATTTCGTATGCATTCCTCTCTTGGCCAATTCTAACCTAGAATCACGTAAGGAAGGGGATTCTGGAAACACAGTTCCCTGCATCAGAAGAAGAGGCAATACCAATTTGATATCAGCTGATCCACCACTATCTACACCTTGGTAAGCTGCGTTTGTGCCAAGAACTGTGACAGGTCTGAGATTTTATCTTACTTGCAAGCTAAGTCAGCTTTCCATAGTTTCATGGTTGGCAGCGTAAGACAAGAGACTCCTGGGTCAGAGACAAATGACTTTATTAAAAGCAGCTCAGCAAGGAGCATGGGCTTCGTGTTCATTTTGGTTTCCCTTGGCCCCTAAGTCCCACAGAGGTGAGGTGGATGCCGCACACGTGGTAGGTTTTTGACACAGCTGGGGAACCCTGGCCTTGGGGAAAGTCTGTCTTTTATAATTGCAACATTTGCTCAGGAAGGAAACATTATCTTTACTACACTGGGCAGTAAATAAACCTGCCCTTTGCTTCGGAGGGAAACACTGTCTATCCTCCAAGTCTGCTTGAACATCATTGAAAACATTGTTCTGAACAAAAAGAAGCCAGTGCCTCTGCTCTTATGACGTGTAGAAACACAAGAGACCAATGGGGAACTGTCTCCCCACAATATCCATACATATTCCCCGAGTATCTGGAATATAAATTAGCAGAAGCCTGTAACTGCTTTTGTTACATGTGGTACTGTTTACCTGGTCAGTCTTGGCACCTGACTCCCTGGGGAATATCAGGATTTGGGTGTGGTTTTTGGATTCACAGCAATGAGAGGTAGTGGGTGGGGTCTTGGGGAGGGTCAGCAGCCAGGAAATCTCACTTCAGGTTTTCAGGTAAGAGGAGGCTAACCTCCTCAGATAGGGGAGGAAGGGCTGCTTCTCCTGGCACAGGAAACTTGGCAAAGTTTAGGGTTCAAGATTTTCATTGCCATTGGAATCTGTCCAAACCTCCCTATTCCAACTTTCAAGACCCCACTGTTCCCCATCAATGCCACAACATTAACCATTAACATAAAATAACAAAAGTGAAAACTTATGATCATGAATGTTCATAGCAGCCTTAATCATAATAGTCAAAACTGGAAACAGTCCATGTGTCCATGGAGAGGTAACAGGTGAACAAACGGTGGTATTTGTGCAATGATATACTACTTAGTAATTTTTAAAAAATGAACTACTGATACATGCATTAAACATGGATAATCTCCAAAATATTACATGTGAAAGAAGTCTTACACAAAAGAAAACATACTGCCTGATTCCATTTATATGGAGTTCTAGAACAGACAAATGTAATCTGATAGAAGAAAATTACAACAGGAGTTTCCTTTGGAGGTGGAAGGGCAAGGATGACTGGCAAGGGACATTAGGGAATGTTCTGGGGTGATCACAATATTCTGTAACTTAGTAGGGTTTTGCACTACACAGGTGTATGCATTTCCCAAACTCAGTAAATGTATACTCAATATTTGTGTATTTTATTGTATGTATATTTTATACCAAAAGAAAAAAAACTATAAACTAATGCTGAACTTTACTTACTGGTATAACTAAACTGTTGACATGTTTAGAGAAAGAGTACAGATGTCTGTAATTTACTTTGAAATGCATCAACAAATTTAGATGAAATTTATGAATGATTAGAAGGACAGATATATATGTGATAAGGCAAGATTAGTAAATGTTATTAGTAAAATCTAGGTTGTTGGCATGGGTTGTTCACTGTAAAATTCTTTGAACTTTTCTATATGTTTGAAAATTTTTATAAAAAGTAATTTTACAATTGAAAAATGTAAACTATAAAATGCCTTCACTAGGGAAGCGGGAGTGGCTCAGTCGATAGAGGCCCCGTTTGCCATATGGGAGGCCCCGGGTTCGCTTCCCGGGGCCTCCTTGTGAGGGCAGGCCAGCCCGCGCAGCCTAGTGGGCTGATGCAGCAAGACCTCACAACAGGAAGCAGGTGTGGCTCAACCGATAGAGCCCCCGTTTACCATGTGTGAGGCCCCGGGTTCGCTTCCCGGGGCCTCCTTGTGAGGGCAGGCCGGCCCGCGCAGCGCGGGACCTCACAGCAAGGGGAAGATAAGCAGACACGGAGAAGACACACAGCAAATGGACACAGCAAGCACAAGCAGCAAGGGGGGGATAAATAAATAAATAAATAAATCTTTAAAAAAAAATGCCTTCACTAGATAGATTCAACAGCAAATTAGAAACAGCTGAGGAGAAAACTGGTGAATTGGAAGGTAGATCTGGATATATTATGCCAAATATAGCACAATGAGACAAAAATATGGAAGAGAAGTCAATAGACAGAAATGACAAAATGAGAAGTTCTAATATATAACCAGAGTTACAGAAGGATGACAGAGAGTGGAAGAGGAAATATTTTATAATGAAATGGTGAAGAATTTTCCAGAGCTGTGAAGTTATAAACCCTCAAATCCAGGAACAAACAAACAAACAAAAAAATCACAAGTAGGGTAAGACAGAAAAGAGAGAGAGAGGGAGATTCCTTTCTGGGCACATTACCATGAAACTGCAGAATAAAAAACAACAAAGAAATCTTAAAAATATCTTGAGAAAAAGGATAAATTACTTACAGAGGAGTGAATTCTACACTAATGGCAGACTTTCCAAAGAAATCACAAGATAATGGAATAATATCTTCAAAGTACTAAGAAAAGACAAATTAACCAAGTCCTATCATGGTCAAAATATTCAAAATGAGGCAAAATAATTACATTTTCAGACAAACAAAAAACTGAGAGCATTTACCACAAACACACAATCACTATGGAAATTCTAAATGGTATGCTTTAGAAAAAAGGAAAATAATGCCAGAAGAAAGATTTGAAATATAAGAAGGAATGGTGAAAGGGGAAAATCCTGGTTAACATGTAATAAATCTAAACAATCACTGCTTGTATAAAACCATCAAAATAATGTATGATATCATGGTTAAAAAGAAAACAATACCCAACCATAAAGTCAAACATATAACTAAAATACTGAATAGAATAAAGGTAACATAAGAGGGGATCAGAATTAAAGCTCTCTAAGCATCTTCTATTAAATAATAGAGGTGGAAGATAAAATTATCAGGAGAGGGCTCTGTTACACTCTGCCCTCAAGCCTAGAAAGATATACATCCATCCCACACGTAAAAAAAACACATATGTTCACTGCAATGCAAGGTCCCCACGAAGTCTAAACCCCTCACAGCACTGACCTAAGGTCTAAAATCTCATCTAAATCTCGTCAGCTCAAAAGTCCAAACCTAACTAGAAAAACCATCTAAATTAGGTATTGGTGAGCATGGTAGGTTGAATTATGTATCCCTATGAATGACGTGTTCTCAGTTTTTAACCTCTTTCCTGTGGGTCTGAAAACATTTGTAAATGGAGCTTTCAAAGATGTTATTTTTAGTCAAGGTATGGTCAACTGACGCAGGGTGGGTCTTAATCCATTTCCTGGAGACCTTGGAAAGAGAGGAGTCTGGAAGCCAGAAGCCAGGGAAGGCCACAGGAAGAAGCAGAAACCAGAAGGGCAGTTACAAGGAGAGACAGAGAGCGAGAGGGGGGGAGAGAGAGATAGAGAGAGAGAGAGAGAGAGAGAGAGAGAATTACCACATACAGGAGGCCGTGATGGAAGCCAAGGGTCCCCAGGGATTGCCGCAAGCTAGTGCCAGAACACTACAGACTTTGGGAAGAAGACATGCCTTGCTTTCTACTTCTTGCCTCTGAAACTGTGAGCCAATAAATTCCTGTTGTTTATGCCAAACCAGCATGTGGTCTTTGTCGTAGCATCCTGGAAACTAAGACAGTGAGGCTCTGAGAACAATCCATCCTGGGCAAAATCCTTCTCCATCTGACCTGCGAAGCTGAAGAACAAGTTATGCACTCCCAAATCACAATTGTGAGACTGGCATGGGATATCAGTTATAGACGCTCTGGTTGAAAAGAGGAGACAGTGGAAGGTAAAAGAAGAAGTTACCGGGCCCAAGCAACTTCAAAATCCAGCTGGGATCACTCCACTCAGTTTCAAGGCCTGGGAATCAGCCTCTGTGGGTCTTGAGTTCACCCCTGGTCCATCCTTCCTTCTTGGTGAAAGGAAGCACATGTTTGTGTCGGCCTGTTTCTTACCTTTATAATTTCGGGTGTCCAGCAGCCTTTTTTCGTTTGTTCTCTCTCTCTGGCCTTTTCAGTGTCAGCTGGCAGTAGTTTTGTGGTAGAGAATTCTCAGACATTGTGAGTCTCCCATCATCAGTGGAGGCACCTCCTATTGAACAAGAGGCTCCTCCACAAATCTTTCCCAAATAGTCCCATAGCAATTTTTGGCTTCTTGTCAGGTGGCTGAGGGTATCTATAAGTCACACACTTAATCCCTTCAAAGAGCCTTTTGTGCGACTGATTATTCTGACCTTTGGATCTTTCTGAGGTAGTAGCAGAAGGCTGTTCAACTACACCTTGGGCTTTTCGTCTAGAGTTCACTTTCCTGACAGTGAATTTCTTAAAGTGTCTTTTGCTATCTGGATAGGCTGAGAATTTTCCAAATCATCAAGTCCTGGTTCCCTTTTGTTTAACAGTATTCCCTCAATTGATATCTTTCCATTCACACTTTTCTATATGCAGCAAGAAGAAACTAGGGCATACCTTCCACTCTTTGTATGGAAATCTCCCAGCTAAATCTCCTCAGCTAAATACCCAATGTCTGCTTTCCACATGACTGTAGGCCCCAACTCCACCAGGCTTTCTGCCGCTCTGCAGTTCACTCCAGGCTCCAATAGCGTGCTCCTCATGTCCTCCTGGGACCTGACCAGCGCACCTTTAGCACCCGTAGTTCTACTAACAGTATTTTTACAGTGATTCAGGTGTTCTCTGGGACAATCCAGGTTTTCTCTACCATGGTCCTCACTTTCTTCTGAGCCTTTCTCCGCCAGCAGGATTGTAAACATCCCTATTGCTACTAACAGTCTGTACAAAGCAATCTCGATCCTTCCTTTCATGCTCCTAAAAATTCTGCCAAATACTGCTCATTGCCCAATTGCAAAGCCACTCTACACTTTCGGGTATTTATTGCAGCAACACCCCACACTTCCAGTACCTGATTTATATCGGTTTCCTGTTGTTGCTGTAACAAATTCCGTGGCTTAAAACAACACAGATGTGTTACCATACAGTTCTGGAGTGCAGAAGTCTGGACTGGGTCTTCCTGGCTGAAATGAAGGTTTCAGCAGGACTGCCTTCCTGGAGGATGTAGAGAAGATCCATTTCCCTGCTGTGACAGTTGGGGCTTTTTGTGGGTCCCAGAAAGGATCACGTTCTTGGGGCTAGTCCATTCCTGTGGGTGTGGGAGCATTTGATTGAATTGCTTTCAGTTGGGGGCCCTTTGATTGGGCTGCTTCAGTGAGGCATGACCCCGTGTGGGTCTTGGCCCTCTTGCTAGAGTCCTTTATAAACATTAGACTGAAAGCAGAGACACACAGAGAAACCCCAAGAGGCTGAGAGAGAGGTTCCAGAGGCCAGAAGCTGGACTCAGCAGAGCACAGAGGCTCTGCAAGAGGCCCCCGAGTAGCTCAAAGATAGGAGGCCCTGAGGAGAGGGAAGAAACGAGTCATCTGCCTGATCGCCCACGGCTGAGCTCTGGTAGAAAGTAAGCCTGGAAGAGAAGGCAGCAACCCAGAGAAGCAGATGCCTCTGTGTGCCTTAACGTGTGGAAGGAGTCCAGGATCACCAGCAGCTGACCTTCGGTGACACAGCATCTCCTGATGATGCCTTGATTTGGATACTTTCACAGCCTCAGAACTGTAAGCTTTTATCCGAAAAAAATTCCCATTATAAAAATCAACCCATTTCTGATATATTGCTCCCGGCAGCTTTTAGCAAACTAAAACACTTGCCTTTTCCATTTCTAGAGTCTACTCACACTCCTCGGCCCTTGGCCCTCTTCCTCCACCTGCAAAGCTAGCACCGTTGGGCCAAGTCTTTCTCATGCAGCCATTTCTCTGGTTCTACCGCTTCTGCCACCCTCTTCCAGTGTTAAGGATCTTTGTGATTATATTGGACCTACCCCATGCAATCCAGGATAATCCCCCCATTTTAAGTTCAGCTGATTAGCAACCTTAATTCTACCTGCAACCTTGATTCCCCTTTGCTGTGTAGCATATTCACAGGTTCTGAGAGTGGACATGGACATCTTTAAAGGGGCAAGTATTCTGCCTACTCTGCTTGCCACACTCAGCTCACTGTCTAGAGAAAATTTCCAGAAAGGGAGAACCCAGGTGGAGATTGGTGGTCGCCCTGAGTTGAAGTGACAGATCTGAGAGTCCAGGAGGTTAAAGCAGATAGAAAGAGAACTGGGGAGGAAGGAGCTGCCTAAAAAGAGAACTCTGGATATCTACAATCTCTACTTGAATCCTGATCTGCACATGTATGGAAGGAAACTACCTGAGGCTAAGAAAAGAACAACCAAAAAGGATTAGAGGGAAAAGTCTTGGGGACCCACACAGGTCTGGAAAAGTTCCTCTTCCCACCAGCCAGAGTGGAAAACCTTATTCATTGGACATCAGGTAGAGTATTCAGAAAGCTTTTGCTTAAATAGTGGGGGGAAATAAGCCCTAGCTAAATGATGCTATAGTCTCACATAACAAAGCTTAAAAGCAAGACCTGGGGATGGATGTGGCTCAAGCAGTTGGGCACCTGCCTCCCACATGGGAGATCCCAGGTTTGATTCCCAGTGCCTCCTAAAAGAAGACAAGCAGACACAGAAAGCATACAAAAAAAAGACACAGAGAGCAGACAGCGAGTGTAAACAACAAGGGGGGAAATAAATAAATAAATCTTTAAAAAAAATAAAAAAAGCAAGACCCAAAAGAATCAAATTGTTTCCAAGTAACTTACCTGTATCCCAAAACAAAGCTCAAGAATATTGTATTAGTCAGCCAAAGGGGTGCTAATGTGAAACACCAAAAATGGGTTGGTCTTTATAAAGGGTATTTATTTGGGGTGGAAGTCCACAGTTACCAGGCCATAAAGCATTAAGTTTCTTCTCTCACCACAGTCCATTGCCACGTGTTGGAGCAAGACAGCTGCCGGCGTTTGCCAGGGTTCAGGCTTCTGGGGTTCCTCTCTTCCCGGGGCTGCGTTTCTCTCCGGGTTTAGCTCCTGGTTCCTCCACAAGGTCAGCTGTAGACAATCAGGTGAACGGTTCACTTCTCTTCTCCTGGGGCCTTCTTTCCAACATCAAAACTGCTTCACAAAAGGCTGCTTCAAAACCTGCTCCCTCTGTCCTTTGCCTTTTAGAGTCGTTTCCCCACCCACCAAGGGGTGGGGCTCAACGCCCTAATCATAACCTAATCATGCCCAGATTAACAGATCAGTTTACAAGCATGATCCAATTATATTTTTGGAATTCATAATTACATCAAATTGGCCAACGGTTACAAATATTTATAGGATTACAGAAATATCCAGCACTCAACAAGATAAAACTCACAATGTCTGGCATCCAATAAAAAATGACCAGTCATGCAAAGAAGTAAGAAAATATGACACATAATGAGGAGAAAAATCAATCAATTTAGAAACAGACCCCAAAATGACATGGGTTATAGAATTAGTAGACAAAAGACATCAAAACTATTATTATGCCTCTATTCTATATGTTCAAAAATCTAGATGAAAGATTGAGCATATCAGGTAGCAACAGAGAAGATGTTTTTAAAGACCTAAATTGAACTTCTAGAGACAAAAACCACAATGTCTGAGATGAAAAACACACTGGATGGGATTAATGGCAGATTCACTATTTCAGAAGAAAAGTAATGAAATTTAAGACGTAACAAAAACTACTCAAAGTGGCATGAAGAGAGTAAAAAGACTGGAGAAAATAAGCATACATGTGTAATTGGAGTTATGGAAAGTGAGAAGGATGGGAAGAAAAATACTTGAAGAAACAGTTGCAATTTTTTTCCAAAACTGATTAAAGCTATACACGCACAGATGCAAGAAGCTCAACACAGCCCACGCATGAGAAACCCAAAGAAAACAACACTAAGGAACATGATAAACTAATTTGCTTAAAGCCAGAGACAAAGAGAAACATTAAAAGCAGTCAGAGGAAAGAATTCCTGCTGCAAATGGAGCAAACACGATAAGGATGAGAGGATGAGAGGCTTCCAGTCAGAAATAAGGCCAGCCAAAAGACAGTGGAGCGGCATCTTTAGAGCGCAGGAAGAAAGAACCGTCACCTAGAGTGCTCTACTCAGCCAAAATATAAGGCAGAATGAACACATTTACAAACATACAAAAGCTGAAAGAAGTCATCACCACCAGTCCCGCACTGTAAGAAATTTAAAAGGAAGTTCTTCGGCAAAAGGAAAATGAAACCAGATGAAATCTGAGTCTATACAAAGGAATGAAGAGTCCTGAAAGCCATAACTATGTAGGTAAATTGGAAAGACCTTTCTCTTATTATTAAGTACCTTTAAAAGACAATTGAATGTTTAAAGGAAAACTAATAAAATGTAGTGTGTGGTTTATGATATATGTAGCATTAAAATGCATAAAAACAATAGTACGAAAGCTGAAGAATTACACTGTTGTAAGGTTTTTGTGGTATACACAATGTGGCATAATATCACTAGAAAATGGATTGTGATATGTTAAAGATGTATAATACAAACAACTAAAGCAAATGTTAAATACACACACACACATTTGCATGTGTGCATGCAAGCAAGAGTTATACCTAACAAGCCAACAAAGGACATTAAATGGAACCATTAAAATACTCATTTAATCCAACACAAGCAGAAAAGAAGGCAAAAGGATCTATAAATAGATGGGGAAAATAGAAAATAAATACAAGTTAAACCCAATTATATCAATAAACAAATTAAATGCAAATGTTATAAACACACCAGTTCAAAGACAGAAATTATCAAATTGGGAAGACAAAAAATAAAGTAAGACCTAACTATATGCCACCATACAAAACAAAACAAAACAAAGCAAAATTAGCCCAAAACAAAACAAAGACAAACTTTCAATATAAAAACACATATAGAGTTAAAAGTAAGTGATTTGGAAAAGATACATGCTAACATTAATATAAAAAAAAGCTGCAGTGGTTATATTAATATCAGTCAAAGTAGATTTCAGAGCAAAGACTATTGCTAGGAACAAAGAGGGTTATTTCATAATGATAAAAAGGTCAAGCCATCAAGAAGACAAAACACCCCCATGGGATTTAAGCCCCCTCTCAAATGGAGATGGAGTGGACGTCACCATCCCAGAATCCTCAGGACTAGGGGAACAGCTATGGACTAGAGTGGACTTACTGGTATTCTACTATAGACATATTGTGATTCTAGCAATGGAAGAAATTACAACATTGATGTGGAGCCCGTGGCCACTGGAGGCTCTGGGGGCAGGGAGAGGGAAAAGCAATTGTAATACGGGGGCTTTTTCGGGATTTGAGACTCATCCTGAGTGATGTTGCAATGACACATATAGGCCATTTTATATCATCACATAACATGTAGAACTGTGTAGGAGAGAGTGCAGACTACAATGTGAACTATGGTCCATGCTTAATGGCAAAGCCCCAGGATGCATTTATCAAGTGCAATGAATGTGCCACACTAATGAAGGATGTTTATGTAGGAGGGTGTGGGAGGTGTGGGGAGTGGGGCGTATGGGAATCCCTATATCTTTTGTGTAACATTTATGTAATCTAAGTATCTTTTACAAAATAAAAAAATTTAAAAAAGAAGACATAACAATTCCGAACAGTTATGTACCTAATAACATAGTTTCAAAATACAATAAGCAATAACTGGCAGAACTGAAAGGACAAATAGAGAAATCCACAGTTATAGTTGGTGATTTCAACACCCCTTTCTCAATAACTGATAGAAAAAGTAAACAGAAAATCAGTAAGGACATAAATGACCTCAATCACACTGTCAACCATCCTAACCTATTTGACTTTTAGAGGACACTCTACTCAACAACAACACAAGGAATACAAATTATTTTCAAGTACTCTTGAAACATTTACCATGATAGACCATATTCTTGGCCATAAAACAAGTGTCCATAGATTTAAAAGGATTCAAATCACAACAAGTATGTTCTCTAACCATACCAGAATTATGATTATATTACCAATCAATAACAGAAAGCTATCTGGAAAATCCCCAAATATTTGGAAACTAAATAATGCATTGCTAAGAAACACATAGGTAAAGGAAGAACTCAAGAGAAAAATTAGAAATATTTTGAAATGGATGAAAATGAAAACACAACATATCAAAAGTTCTAGGTTGCAGATAATGCAGTACTTAAAAGGACATGTATAGTACAAAATACCTATGTTATAAAACAAGATCTCAAATCAATTACCTCAGGTTCCACCTTAAGAAACTGAAGAAAAAAGAGAGCAGATGAAACCAAAGTAAATAGAAGAAAGAAAATAATAAAAATTCAGTGGAGTCAATGAAATAAAAATAGAAAGCAAAAGAAAAAATGCAATCAAAGAAAAATCTGGTTGATAAGCTTCTAACCAGACTGTTTGGGACAAAAAAAGAGAAATATATAAATTATGAATATCAAGAATGAGAGAGGTAACATCACTACAGAGTCTACAGATGTAAAAGAATAAGAATATTGTAAGCAATTTTATGCCAGTAAATTCAATAATTAGATTAAATGGACAAATTCCTTTAAAAACACGAATACCAAAGCTCACTCAAGAAGAAATAGATATCCTGAATATCCCTATTACAAAGAAATTGAAGTTGTAATTAAAAACCTTCCCTCAAAGAAAACTTCAGGCCCAAAGGACTTTGCTGATAGAATCTACTAAAACTTTATAAGATAAATAATATCAATTTACACAAACTCTTCCAGAAAATTGAACAGGAGGAATTATTGCCCAGCTCATTCTCTGTGGCCAACATTACCCTGATATCAAAACAAGACAAAGGCATTGCAAAAGAGAAAGAAAGGAAGAGAGAAAGAGAGAAAGAGAGAAAGAGAAAGAGAGGAAGGAAGGAAGGAAGGAAGGAAGGAAGGTAGGAAGGAAGCGAACTACAGACCACAATCCCTCATGAACATAAGTACAAAAATCTTTTCAAAATGTTATCATCCTTGGGAGCAGATGTGACTAAAGCAGTTGAGAGCCTGCTTCCCACATGGGAAGGTCCTGCATTTGGTTCCTGCTACCTCCTAAAAAGAAAAAACAAAGAAAAAAAACTAACTCAGGGGAGCCAATGTGGCTAAGTGCTTGAGCACCAGTTTCCCACATACAAGGTCTCGGGTTTAATCCCCAGTTCCTGGTGCCTTAAATTTTTTTAAAATTATCCTACAATATATAAAAAGGATAATACATCATGATCAAGTAGGATTTATCACAGAAATACAGGTTAGCTTATTCAAAATTTAATCAATGTAATTAACATTGTTAACAGAATAAATTAAAAACACATATCTGCATCATAAATGCAGAAAACACATTTTACAAAATTGAACATCTATTTCTGAATTAAAAAAAATATTCTCAGCAAACTCAGATCATGAGAGCTTCCTCAACTTGATAAGGGGCAACTATGAAAAACCCACAACTAATAGCACAATTAATGGTGAAAGATCCAATACATTCTCCCCATGATCAGTAACAAGACATGGATGCCTGGTCTTGCCCCTTCTATTCAACATTGTACTTGAAGTCATAGCCAGTGCAATATGACAAGGAAAGGAAATAAATAGCATCCAGAGGGAATGGAACAAGTGAAAATATCTCAATTCACAGATAACATGATCCTCTATGTATAAAATCTGGTAGAATATACCAAAAAGGCTACTAGAACTAATAAGTAAGTTTAGCAAGTTTTCAGGAAGTAAGATCACTATATAGAATTCAGTTATATATATAATGAACCATCAGAAAATGAAACTAAAAATACCATTTACAATAGCATCAAAAATATTTAAAAACCAATGAGGGATATGTCTGTTAAAAGATGTGCAAGTAAGACCTATTGAAAACTACAGAAAATTGCTGAAGAAAATTAAATAAAATCTAAACAAATGGAGAGATAAACTGTTCATGGATCAATAGATTGTGTTGATGGATCAGAAGATTCTATATTGTTCCAATGTCAAATCTCCCCAGATTCACCTATAGATTAAAACTTTTCCTGATTTAATTCTAGCAGACTTTTGTAGATATTGACAAAGTGATCCTAAAATCCATCTAGAAATGCAAAAGACCCAGACTACCCAAAACAAATTTTAAAAAGAAGAGCAAAGTTGAAAAACTTAATACTACTTGACTTCAAGACTCATTATAAATGTGCACTGATCATGATAGTGTATTGGCACAGTGATGGACAGACAGATCAACAGGACAGAACACAGAGTCCACAGGTAGAACCACACATATATGGTCAGTTGATTTTTGCAAGGTACAAAGGCCATTCAGTGAAGAAGGATGGTCTTTTCAAGAAAAAGTGCTATAACTTTGGGATATCCTTATGTAACAAAATGAACTTTGATCTCTACCTTACACCACATTCAATAATTAACAAAAATGGATCACAAACCTAAATATAATACCTAAAACTATAAAACTTCTAGAGGAAGAATTGGAGAAAATCTTTGTGACCTTGGGTTAGGCAGAGATTTATTGTATATGATACCAAATGCATGCTCCATAAAAGAAAAAAAAATGATAAATTGAACTTCATCAGACTTTAAAACTTATGCTCTTCAAATGATACTGCTAAAGAGAATAAAAAGACAAGTGGCAGACAGGGAGAAAATCTTTGCAAAGCATATATCCAGGATAAATAAAGAACTCTCAGCACCAAATAATAAGAAAAGAACCAGTTTTTAAAATGGGCAAAATATTTGAACAGACATCACCAAAGAAGATATTTGGATGGCAAAAAAGCACATGAAAAGATGCTCAACATTATTAGTCATTAGGGAAATGCAAATTAAACCACAATGAGGAGAAAAAAATAAAAAAAGCAAAAAACAAAACAACAAATAAACCACAATGAGGCACTACTACACACCTACTGGAGTGTCTAAACTTAGAAAGACTGGTGAAGCCAGGTCTGGGTGAGGTTATGGAGCAGCTGCATCACTCAGGTGCTACAGGTAGGAATGTGACATTGAACAATTACTTTGGGAAACAGTTTGGCAGCTCCTTAAAAAATTTGAGCATACTTCTACCATATCATCCAGCCTTCCACTCCTAGGTATTTACACATGTCAAGTGAAAACACACATCCATGCAAATACATACATGAATGGTCATAGCAGCTTTATTTTTAAAAGTCAAAAAATTGAAACAAACCAAATGTCCAACAAGTAAATAGATAAACCAGTTGTGATATATTCATACAATGGAATACACTCAGCAATGAAAGGAAATATACTAAACTATATAGTAAACTATAGACCATGGTTAGCACAGTGCTTCAAAATGTGCTCATCAATTGTAACAAATGCACCACACTAATGAAAGGTGTTGTTAATGGGGAAAGTGTGGGGGGTAGAGTGGGTGGTGTATATGGGAATCCCCTATATTTCTGATGTAACATTCATGTAATCTAAAGCTTCTTTAAAAATAAATACATTTATAGTTTTAAAATAATAAAAAAGTAAAAATTAAAAAAAAGAAAGAAATGGGAGGGAGAAGGAAAAATAGCTGTAACATGGGGCATTTTTGGGACATTGGAATTGTTCTGCATGACATTGCAATGGTGGATACAGGCCATTATACATTTTGTCAAAATCTATAAAATTGTACAGTGCATAGTGTAAACCATAATGTAAACTATAGACCATGGTTAGCAGCAATGCTTCAATATGTGTTCAATTGTAACAAATGTACCAATCTGTAAGGACATGGGATTTCCCTATATTTTTGATGCAAAATTTATGTAATCTAAAATCTTTAAAAACAATTTTTTAAAAAACCGCACTACATTTTTTAAAAAAGGAAATGAACTATTAATATAGCTGCATAGATGAATCTCAAAATAATTATGCTGAGTGAAAGAAGTCAGGAACACAAGAATTCATACTGTAGGCTTCCATTTATAGAAAATTCTAGAAAATGCAAAGTACTTTATAGAGACAGACAGTAGACGAATAGTGCCTGAGGATAGAGAGAACGAGGAAGAACATGGAGGGGAATTATGAGGGGGTGCAAGGGGACTTTGGGGGGTGATGGATCTATCTGTTATCTTCATTAGGTGATGGTTACTAGAGTGTCTACATTTGTCAAATCACATCAAATTGTACACTTTGTATGGAGTGTGTCATATGTCAGTTATATTCAATAAAACTGTTTAAAAAGAATGGTCTTAGGGAGCTTAATTCCAGTGGGACGTAAAATAGAAAGTACACATTAAGATTAAGGAAATCAGTCAACCATGTTGCCTTTACCACCTGACACATTATATAAGTACTTGCTCGTATGCTTTTCTTCTTCTCTTCCCACTACAATGTAAGCCCCCAGAGGGCAGGGACTTAGTCTACTTTCACTGATGGTGTGATAAGATATAGAACCAGAATTCCTCTGAGAAAGACAGACACCCTTGTCTGGAAAATGGCTCGACAAGCCTCTTGCCCAAGAGGTCCTAAGGGCACCGAGACGTCGGAGACCTGGGAAGCTGCATGGAACAGGTGGGGAGCCAGAGGGTGGGAGACGATGTGACTGCGTCATGTGACTCTACTCCATGGTCACCCCCAACCCTGACAGTTTTCTGTCAATGCCACAAAATTGTGGCTGCTCCGAGCCTGTGGGTTTCTTCTTTTCTGGGGGGGTGGGAGGCGTGGTGAAGGAGCTGAGCCATCCAGGTGACCTGGGAGTGGGAGGGAGGGCAAGCCCAGGGGGTCGCAGGCTCCCTGGGCAGATCTGAGCGGGCTTCGCGGGCAACGCCACCCTACCCGGGTCCATCCCAAGGGCGCGCGAGGGCCCCCTGCCAGCGGCCCTCCAGACGTGGGCACTGCGGCTTCCTGAGGCTGAGGGGCTTCTTGGCCGGGTCTCAGGTTCAAAGGAAAGGAGACCAGCCCTCGCTCTCTCCACCCCTCTTCCAGCCTTCGCTCAAAAGCTCTGCACCCACGGACAGAAATCATTATTTTCTGGTCTTCATGGTGAAGAATAAACATTGGAAAGAAAACGGAAGAAAACCAAGCTTCTCCCCACCCCAATTAGTTGCCCAGAGCAGCCGGCTTTCCCTCACCCGCAGGCCTCCCAGAATCCCAGGGTGAATGCCTCCAGATTTGGGGGGTGACCCACCTCTGAGGGAAAGCGGGCCAAATAATCAGGGCATTCCATGAGGGGCTTTGTTTGCTGTTTCGGTGCAAATTAGCAATTAGCAGGGGCTGGCGCTGGGCCACCTCCCGCAGCAAGGCCAGCTGGCGGCACGTGTCGCTTTTTCTTGGCTGGGGACCCGCAGGCTGGGTGGCAGGAGCAGACAGTGTCGAGGCCCACCCCGCACTCACGTGGCTCCATGCCCAGGGACCCCCCAGGAGGCAACGCAAATCACCTGGGCCGGCAGATGCTCTGCATTAAATGATTTCACCCAACCAAGTGCTCAAACGCACCTACGGAGCAGGGGGGTTCCCCACAAATGGTAGCTCTCCTGTAACTCTGGTGTGTTCCACAAATGTTTCATTCCATTTAATTCTCACGATAGCCTTACAAAGCTACCGTAATCCCATTTGACAGGTGAGGAAAGTGAGGCTCACAGCTAGTAAGTGATGGGGGCAGATTTAAACTCTACCCTGTCTCATGCCAAAAACCTCTCTCCCTCTGCCCCATCCCTTGATAGCTGGGCCACGTCACACAGGTGTGACTCCCCTGCCCCAGCGTCTCTCTCAGAGAGACCTTCAGGGGACCGGCCATTGTCCCTGTGGCTCGGCAGGTGGGAGGGGGGTTCAGCTCAGCCAGGGGCTTCAGAGAGGCCCCTTGGGTGGGGGCAGTCACAGCCTTGGCCTGTTTGATGCCTGAGATCTTGCTTGTTCATGGGAGGGAAAATAAGTCAGAAAAATGATGGCTAGTATGTGAAAAGACCACAGATTTTGCATCAGACAGAATTGGACTTCCATCCTGGCTGAGTTCCCTGCCAGCTGTGTGACCTTGGGACAGAGGCTTAACCTCTCTGAACCTCCATTTGCTAATCTATTATAGAAAATGGGACTGACTCATCACAACCACTGTTCCTGCTTCCCTGGGCTGCTGGGACACAGAAATGAAACAAGGGGTGACAGACAGCTTCACGTACTGCCAAGGGCTGTGGTGTCAGCACTTCTGGTGCATTCTGAGGCAAATCCTCAAAAGGGCCAGAAATGAGGGTCCCCGAGACTACTGGCTCTGAGGTGCTGAGCCCTGACAGCAGCTGAGGGTCTCCCCTTCTCGCCGTGCAACCTCCGCCAAGGAGTGTGGAGAGTCCCGTGTTTCAGCCAAGGAAAGTGTGCAAATCTATTGTTTTTAACTTATTTGAATGAACTCGTATTGTCTAAGATGCTCATTATCATCAGGGTAACCAACTGTCCTGGGACTGAGAGGCTACCTGGGATGTAGAATTATCCATTTTAAAACTGAGGCAATCCCCAGTTTTGGTCTTCTTTTCATTATTATTATTATATTCCTTACCTTTAGTGTCTGATTGCCTTTTACCCCTTCCTCCATTGTAACTCTTACCCCAAAGCACCATTTCCTGTTATTAGCACTTCTCAGCATTTATGAGCCCTGCTTCCTGTTATTAGCTGTAAAGTCAGCCAAAGGGGTGCTGATACAAAATACCAGAAATCTGTTGGCTTTTATAAAGGGTATCTATTTGGGGTGGAAGCTTGCAGTTACCAGGCCACAAAGCGTAAGTTTCCTCCCTCACCAAAGTCTGTTGCCACATGTTGGAGCAAGACGGCTGCTGGCGTTCAGCCTTCCTCTTCCTCTTAAGGCTCCATGGTCAGGCTCTCTAGGCTTTGTCTCTCTCCCCGGGCTCAGCTGCTTTGTTCCCTCCACGAGGGCAGCTGTAGACTATCAGGCTTCTCTCCCTCCTCACAACCAAGCTCCTCTGTGTGCTCACTTCCCGGGACTCCAGCTCAAAAACACCTGCATCAAAACTCTGACTCTCTACTCTGCTGTGTAGTTTTCTCTGTGCTGTGGCCCAATCAAAGCCCTAATTGTAATTTAGTCATGCCCAGGTACAGACCAGTTTACAAACATAATCCAATATCTGTTTTTGGAATTCACAAACAATGCCAAACTGCTCCATTAGCACTTGCCATCATTCAGGAGCCCTGTGTGCTCACACCTGGCCTTCAAGTCAGCCCTGGGTAGAGCCTGACACTATCCCTGTGAGACACACGATTCCTGGGCGCTCTGGGGAGTTTGTGGTGGAGAGTACTCTCTTTTCTCACACCACCTGCACGTGCCCTTGGGGCAAGATGAGGGAACCAGGGCTTCTCTGTCCTTCCAGCTCCTGGAGGTGGTTGGATCCTCAAGTGGTTCCTGGAAAATAAGGCCAAAGACAGAGGGAAACCCTGGGGCACCGTCTCTTCCTTCCACAGTGAGCGCCTGATGGGCGCAAAACTGTAACTTCTGCCAAGCAGGTCCCAATCAACAGCCTTCCAAGGTGGGGTCCAAATCCTTGGGCAAGCCTACCTACAGCCAGAGGAGCAGAATCGGGGGGCTCGGTGACGTCACTCGGTTCGAGTAAAGAAAAGCATGAGGCTGTCTAACTTTCAGCGTGCCAACCCACGGCAGGGCATGAATTAAACCCGTTGCTTTGTTGCTTTGTTTTGCTCATTAATTCAATCCAGATATTGCCTTTGGAGGAATCATAATGTTCGCAGAGCTTGGAGGAGAACCACAAGAGATCGAAAAATGGGCTTGGAGAATTACAAGTCCAGGAAACGGAGCCTGCAGAAGTAATCCCAGAGCATGCCTTGGAGTCAGGCGGAGCTGGGCTGGGATCCTGACTGTGGCGGGCCCTGCAGTCTTCTGCTGGACTAATGGACTTTGGTACTACCCAGCACACGGAATTGTCGGAAAGTTTAGAGGGATGCAAAAACCACGTGCAAAGTGCCAAGTAAAACTCCAGGTGGATGGGAGGAGTTCAAAGTGGTCCATGGCTTGCAATAATAATCAGAAAATAATATAACCATGCAAAGCTCCATCTTCCCACATAAAGGATGACTGGAAGCAAAATACAAAATCAAAAGTTTTAAATTTTGTTGGTATGATGGAAGCATACGTGATTTTAAGAAATATTTTACTATTTCTTACAGCCCTTTTTGACCAGTTAAGACATTCCAGAACCTCTGATGATGATAATAATAAACAACCCACAGAGATGGGGAGCTTACCGTAGACCAGCCCCTCTTCTAAGCGTGTTTCCTACCTCCCTTAATCCTCACGTGTGATTGCTTTAATCCAGAGGAAATTAAGGCTCTCCAGGATCTTCAGGGTCTGGGACTAGGCAGCCTCATCTGGCCAGTTCACCTCTCTGAGCCTCAGGTTTCCCAATCCGCAGAATGGGGGCACTAAGACCTAAAACCTAATTAACAAAGTCCATACCTGCAAAATGTTTAGAAGTGCCCCTTTCAAGTTCCAATAGCCCTCACTGGCTGTTTTTATATTTAACATTATTATTTCATGGATTTGTTGTGATGAAATGAGGTCCTGGGTGCACATGCTCAAAGCAACACCAGGTATGCCAGAAGAGTCCACTAAGTGATAGATGACACTTTAGGGAGAAAGTCGGAATGTTCAGATCTGAAAAGTCTGGGTTGCTGTCTCCGGGCAGAGCTGCAGTAGCCAGAGCTCCCTTTCACCGGCCTCCAGGTCAGAAGGAACCAGGTGAGAAATGTGAGGGCGTCAGCCAGCATTTGCTGGGTGCCGTCTATTCGCATTGTTCTGATTCTGAATTTCATCACTTAATCTCTGCCAATAATTCTGCGTGTTAAACAGTGTAACTGTTATTGCCCCCATCTTAAAGAGGAGGAAACTGAGGCACAGAGAGGGTGTGATTTGCCCAAGATCACACAGTGGGTGGGTGCTCTGGCTGCCGCCCGGGCTCTCAGGAAGGAGAGCTGGTCATTAGGCCATCCGCTGAACCCGGCCTCGAGGAGGCACGCGGGGCAAGCCGTCTGGACCGTTCTGAAGGCCCACGCCACGTGTGACAAGGGCAGTCACGGCCCCAGCTGCCCACAGCCTGCCAAAGCGGACCGTCACTTCCCAGCTGGTTCCCTCATCCACCGGGTCAACCAGCCTGAAACAAGCGTTGCAAATCCATTTCCTGTTTTGACAGCTCGGCTGTCCACCACGTCAGCGCTCTTGAACAGGCCCTTCTGCCAACCTTCCTGCTTCCCGGAGCTCAGTTGTGCTTTTAGTAAGGATCCTGTGGGAGGAAAAAAAAAAAAACCAATCGTGGGAAACTGCACAAATGAGTGGTTTGAAGGGCTAGCGCTTGAATGCCTTAAGTGTTCACAGGCTCCCTTGCCGTCGAGGGTGCGGAGACCTTCAGCCCTTACCAATTTCTCAACACCGGCTGTGAGGGCAGGGGGTGAGAATGGGCAATTCTGTGACCTGGACGTTCACTGGAAGAAGCTGTCAGTGCCCCAGCCCAGCGTGGCTGAGTGTGTGTACATGCATGTGCACGTGTGTGTGTATTTGCGAGAGAGACCTTTCCTGCAAACTCAGGCTCTGCCACCAACTAGCTGGGAGACCCTGAAAAGTCACTCACATTCTTGGAGTTCAGTTTTCTCATCTGGGAAATGAGGGATTGGGGCTACATCAGACTTTTCAAACCCAGAAGAGAGGAATCCCAGAAAGTTTATGGATGTTTGCTTAGTCTGATTTAAAGTCCAGGGCTCAGTAAAAAGAGGATTCGATCCAGGAAGCATCACCATCACGATGATCACCTTCACTGAGTGCTCCGTGTACAGTGAACTGGGTGGGGTCTAGAGACATCACAACTCTTTGCCCCTCATCTTGCTTGATGCCAAGTTGCTGTTGCCTCCATAGTAATTTCCTTCCAATCTGTTCACTGATAAAGCAGTCTAATAACAAGTATTTAATGGCAGTGTGGGTCAGGGAAAGAGCCAGAACCAGTCTAAGCCAGACCCTGAGTTCAAATCACCACTCACTCCAACCTCTCAGAGCTCAGAGCCGTATCTGTGAATCGTGGGTAATTATGCATCCCTCAGGGGTTGCAGGAACCAAAGGAGTTGCTGTATGTGGAGACACAAGACACATCGAGGTCCTCAATAAGTGCAGGCTCCTCTTTCCTAAGATAATCAAGGCACCGGGCTTGACTGTGCCATGGAGAATAACAATAAGGATTTTTGACTTGATACATTACTTTATTTGGCTGGAGAAAAAACACAAATATTAAGTGGTCTATAAGTGTGTACTAAGGATTGTTGAAGAAAAATTTTACCATGTATCTGTAGAAATGAGTAGTGAAAGTGATTAAATTCTAGCTCCCATGGAGCTCCCTTCCCTTAAGAATTTTCTGGAGTTCCTCTTTGGAAACTGATTTTAGAACCAGAGGAATATATAAAAATATATCATTCTTATTGGTGATTCATTCATTCATTCAGCAAATGCTCACTGAGGTGGACACTGTATGTTACACAGCATTTGAAGCCAGGAAATGCAGTTGTAAACATGACCGTGTCCGTGTTGCTGGCATTTTATCGTTGATGCTGCAACTGTCGTTGTTCTCATTATTCTTGATAATGCTATCTCTGTTCTAAAGCGTTCAGTAGTCTGTTTTTGATTGTTTTCAAAGTCAAAAGTTATTTAGAACTAAGTAGAATGTATTAGTCAGGGTTCTCTAGGGAACAGAATCAACAGGAAATACCTGTCAATAGTACGAGATTTTATAAGAGTCTCTCACGCGCGACGGTGGGGATACACAAGTCCAGGTTCCACAGGCAGGCTGCAAGCCAGGGGCTCCAATGAAAGTCCAATGAAGGTCCTTGATGAGTTCCTGGGAGACATTGTCCAAAGATGAGCTGGGAAATTCTCTCTGAATGCTGAAATCACTTCCCCTTTTAAGGCATTCAACTGATTGGATAAAGCGTCACCCATTGCTGATGCAATCTCCTTGGTTGATGCAGATGTAATCAGCCATCTATGCATAAACTCACTGGTGATCGAAGTCCATAAATTTTCTTGTATTACAATTAGCCCAGTGCTTGCTTGACCAGACAACTGGGCACAATTACCTGGCTGAGTTGACACAGTAGCCTAACCATCACTCACAGCAACTCAGGAAACTGAGCAAATGGGGTAAAATAGTAAAAATGTCTTTGTACTCCTTTCCCAAAAAGTGCTTTTCCATAAAACCACTTATTTTATCCTGGTAACACCCCTATGAAAAAGAAATTCCTGTTCCTATTATGCAGATGAGAAAAGTGAGGTTCAAAGAGAGTGTGGGTCATGTCAGATAGCTAAGAAGTAGCTGAGCTGCCATTGGAATCCCAATTCCCCGATGCAAGTCAGCAGGAGGGACACATGATAGCCTGGTTCAGTATCTCATCAATATGGGAGAGTTCGTGAATGGTGCCAATCCCTCACTCCTCCCTGTATCCAAACACTTTGCCATATGGTTTTCCAGATCTTTCCATTCAAAAGGCATGTGATAGGGAAGTGGATGTGGCTCAACCAGTTGGTTGCCCGCCTACCACATGGAAGGTCCTGGGTTCAGGTCCTGGTGCCTCCTAAAAAAGAAGACAAACAGATGCCGCCCCTGTGGCAATGAGCTAGACGCCGCCCCTGCCGCAATGAGCTAGATGCCACCCTCCGTCACAACGAGTAGATGCTGTCCCTGCCGCAACGAGCAGATGCCACAAGTCAGCAGACACCACAGCCCACGGGGAGCAGATGTGGCTCAGGCCATTGGGCACTTGCCTCTCATGTAGAAGGTCCCAGGTTCGGTTCATGGTGCCTCCTGGAGAAGGCAAGCAAATAATGAGCAGACAGATGAGAGAACCATCTGGGGGAGGGGAGGATAAATAAAGAAAAAGAAAACTAAAGTAAATAAATAAATCTTTGAAAAAAAAAGGCATGTGATACAATGGAATATTACTCAGCTGTAAGAAAGAATGCAGTATTAACACATGTGGCAACATGGATGAATCTTGAAGACCTTATGTTGAGTGAAGTCAGCCAGTCACTGAAGGACAGATATTACATGACCTCACTGATATGACTTAAGAAAATTGAGCAGACTCAGAGCTAGAGTCTGGAAAATAGGTTATCAGGAGATGGAAAGGGAATAGAGTGTGGTAAGCCGATGTTCAATATGGGCAAAAGCTACGACAAGGTGGAAGGGGGTGGTTGGGCAGTGGATGGGGGTGATGCTGGGGTAGGGATGTCAGGGGGGTCACTGGTGCTGGGATGTGAGCGGGAGTAGGGTGTGGGGGTTGGGTTGGCCTGCCCATGGAGCTGGGAAGAGGGCTGGAGGAAGGAACAGGTGAACTCTGGGAATTTGTAGGTCTGTGGTTAAAACTACAATGATGGGAATGTTCTTTTGGCAAATACAGCAGGGGAGGGTTACTGGTGTAGGGCATGGGGGTGGGGGGGATAAGGCATGCCTGGGGCAGGCTTCTATGAAACTGTTCATCCTGTCATAGGGTGTTATCTCAGTGGGTGGAGACCCACACAATAAACAAGAAAATATTAAACTCCCATCCTGGGCAGTCCTGCTACATTCCCAATTAGAGGGACAAGAATCTCCAGAGAACATAGGCAGTGCTTAATAAAAGAAAATAGACCAATATGTCAAACCCTCACTATTATTGCAAGTAACTATGAACCTTATTCTTCAAAAATTGAAACTTAGTGGTTACCATAGGTTCTGAGGGGAGGGGGAGGAAAGAATAGACCAGATGGAACAGAGGGCATTTTTAGGGCATTAGAATTGTTCTGCATGATCTTTCAATAATGGATAAAGGCCATTTTACCATTTTAAATTTTGTCCAAACCTATAAAAGTGTATGGT
>JAQZBX010009966.1:32246-45219 GCA_029593785.1 Cabassous unicinctus
TTTTTTTTTAATTTTTATTTTTGTATTTTATTTCTTTTAATTATTATTTTATTTTTATTATTTTTATTCATTTTTTTTGGCTTTGTTTTTGGGGAAGTTTTGGATTGCAGAAGGGTTGCAATGGTGGCCGGGAATGATCACTGATGCAGGGTGTCAGTGATAGGGAATGTATGGGGAGGGGTGCATCTAGGGCATGCCTTTACGGAACATGAATATGTTCAAGTGGTCGTGGGGTGTTGTCTCAGTGGGTGGAGACCCTCAAAATAACTGAAAGGAAAATGAATTCTCATCCTGGGGAATCATGCTATATTCTCTAACAGAGTGGCAAGAATCCCTAGAGTACATGGTCAGTGCCTAGTGAAGGAGAACAGACCAATACGCCAGGCCCTTGATATTGATGATTGTACTTATGAACCTCATTCTTGTGAAATTGAAATTTGACTTAGTATTATGTATCGCCTGAGAGTTACCTCCTGAAAGCCTCCTTGTTGCTCAAATGTGGCCTCTCTCTAAGCCAAACTCAGCACATAAATTCACTACCTTCCCCTCTGCATGGGACATGACTCCTGGGGATGAGCCTCCCTGGCACTGAGGGATTATTACCAAGCACCAACTAGTGATGCATCTGGAAAAAGACCTTGACCAAAAGGGGGAAATATTAAATACAAATGAGTTTTTATGGCTAAGAGACTTCAAAGTGAGTCAGGAGGTCATTCCAGAGTTTACGCTGATGCACGTCTCAGCAGGATCTCATTGACTGCCACAGTAAACAGTGCCTCAAACAGCAGGGCTCCTGAGGACTCTAGAGACATCTAGATACTACAGGCATGGCAGACAATCTCAGAAATTCAGCACCCTATCTGTGGGCTTTATCTTGAAGCACATGCTCCCCAATGTAACAGAGATAGACTCATTTATAATTTCCCTATATATTGCTCCTCTGCCACTTTTATTTGAACCTATAATTAGCACTATACTTGTTAAATATATGAACCAGAGACTTAAATCTTCTGGCTATTCATATTCTGGTTGAGCCCTGAATCTCAGCAGAGTTACAACCAATACCCACTCTCCAGTTCATCAGACTTGCCTAGGTCAACTAACAAAACAATGATGATGACCAAAAAACAGCAAGGTGTAAGGTTTGCAGGAATTGAGATAAAACATGAGGCTTAAATTACATTTTCCTTATTATAAGGGACTACTATAAACTTTCCAGAACCCCCAGGACTAACTCTCTCCTTGATAGGAATACTTTCATTGGAAAAAAATGAAGCACTGGTCTAATAGAAATTTGGACAAAGAAGCACTTATAGAAATTTCTAGTGTTTTCCAGCTGTATGACCTTAGGCAAGTCACTCATCTCCAGGAGCCTCTTTTTTCTCATCTACTAGATGGGCCCAGGCTCTCAACATCACCAAGGAAAATCATAAATGATGCTAATGGCCTATAAATAAATAACAATTACAACAACATGCCTTCTCACCTTCCTCTAAAAGGAAATCTGCTTTTAAACTAAAAGCAAGTTCTGTCTCTTGGAATTCAAGAGACCCTTACACTACTCAGGAGGGACCTCTGAAATCACAGCATGCTCATGCCAAGACCCTAACGAGTTGATTGAACACTGGCGCTACTATTATTTATCATCCCAGAGTGTTTCCAGAGGCAGTAGGGTTTGGGGCACTGTCTAGAACCCACGGGCTGACACGGTCTCTTCCCTGCAAATAATGAAGCCTTGAGAGATTATATTTTTTATTTGTGTCATGGGCTTTCTTAAAACTAATATGCCCTGTGTTATGTTTTTCTTTCCTTGCTTAAATGCTGAGAAGAAGAGAACAGTAAATGGAAGAACTTGCAGGCAGCTGGAGCATGAGAGACTTTTCAGAGGTCTCTGGACCCTGTGGTATCTCCAGCCCTGGTGGAAGGTTTAGAAGTTAAAGAATCCAGCTGCCCAAAGAAGAAACCCAAAACCATGCTCGGCTTCCACTTTGTCCTCACCACCTCTTAACAACCCCTCAAATGAACCCCTCCTCCTAGCCCCGCTGACCCTGCCCAGGTCCAGACCTGGTCACCTTTGACCTCAAATATTTGCAACCGCCTTCTTGCTGGTCTTCTCCATTCCCAGCCTCCCCTGCAACAGAGTCCCCTCTCTGAACCCAAGGTCTGATGACATCTGCAGTGGTTTCCTGTTGCCAATGGATAGAGATCCAACTTCCTTAGTTTAGAATACAAAGACGTTTCCAATCTGGCTCCAGCTTTCCTGCTTGGCCTCATCATTCCTCCCTCCTTGGGACAGAAGCCTTCAGCACGCCAGTTTGAACACAGTTGCATTTTCTGCCATGCTTTCTCCTGCCTCTGCTTAGCTTCTCCAGCTCATGCCCTTTTAATGTCTTGGAAGCACCCATTTGACCTGTCAATCTTAAGTCAGATACGACCACCTTGGTGGCTGTTTTCATTTATCAGTAAAAGCTAACTGAAAAAAAAAAAAAAGTTAACTGAGTCCCTGACAGCTTCAAGGGCATGCACCCAGCACCCCACATTTAGAAGGACCCACATTTAGGGGTTCCACTGTCACCACCTTGAAATTCTTCATGATTTTGTCTTTGAACTTGCGTCTTGTAAGTGAAGTCTAATGGGGCAACAGAGCATGCACTTGGTAGAGAAGGCAGGTGTCGTATGTGTGTCTGCCATTCCTTGCCACCCCATTCATGTACGGCATTCTGAAGGCCCCACGAGCACAGAATTCTGGTAACTCCACGAAGCGTTGGAGGTCAGTGAGGCTCCAGGTGAACACAAGGTAAGCATGTTGCATCTACGACTGAGTAAGCAGGTCACTGGCAGCCCCAGAAGGCCACCCTTTCTTTACAACGAGAACTTGCTTCAAGTGCAGAGAGAAGCCAATGGTTTTCTAAGAAACTGAAAAGTCCGAGGAGCCCCATCTTATCCTTTCCTACTCGTGTTACCTCCCGACGTTAACCCACCACTTAAACTGAAAACGATGACGTAGAAGGAAAGTGAAAGAGTTGGGCGACCCAGAGTTCTTTCTCCTTTCAGTCCTTCCTCACGCATCAGGAAATCAAAAGTAGAGAGTGCTGTGCATGTATCAAGAGGTGAAATAATTACAGCTGCTTTGGCTTAGTGCAGCATTTCCACTGTTTGGGTAAGAATGAAATATACATGCATGTATGAGCCACAGAATGAGACTAGCGCAATTCCTATGATTCTGCATGAGTTAAATGCTCTTACATTTATATTTAAAACCGACATTGCGCAATATAAATGACAAGACTCGTGCTAATGATTTAATTTTTTGATGTTTATTTACTTAGAGTGCTATTCAACAGTAAATTTAAAGAACACCGTGACAGGTTGTGGGAGAAGCTGCAAAAGAAAAGACGCTTTAGATTTTAATACCTTTAATAGCACTTTTCCCATCTTTTTTAATAAGGAACTTCACATTCTCGTTTCGTACTGGGCCTCACGTTTTTATTTATGTGCTGTCGTTGGTCTCGCCTGGGCTGATAGACAAGACCAAGGAGAGTTCTCTTGGAGTTAAGGATCCGGAGGGAGCACAGTTGCAAGACAGTTAAAACCACGGCCTGGTGGGCCCACTGCTCTCCAGCCCTCCCTCCCGCCAGCACGTGGGTCACTGCAGGTCACTGCATGGTCATTGATCATTGGCCTCCTACCCCTTTACTGCAGGCTCTGTGAGGACATGGATCTGGCACCAAAAAGTGCTCAGTGTCTGTTGAATGCACACATGGCCTTTGACTTGATGCCTTCCCCTTTTTCCTGGAAGTAATTGATCCCATCCAATGGGGATGCTTGTTTCTAGAAGTATGTTTCCTGTGGCTGCCGCAAAAAAATACGACAAACTGGGTGGCTTAAAACAACAGAAATGTATAACTTCTCAGTTCTGGAGGCCAGAAACCTGAAATCAAGATGTCAGCAGGGCTGCACTCCCTCGAAGCCTGTGGGGCGGGATGCTTCTCTGCCTCTTAGCTTCTGGGGGTGGCCAGCAATCCTTGGTGTTTCTTGGCTGCAGATGCAGCACCTCAACCTCCCCCTTTGTCTCCCCTGTGTGGCTCTGTCTCTGTGTCTCTTCTCCTCTTCTTCTAATGACACCAATCTTATTGGATTAAGGGCCCACCCTACTCCAGTATGATGTCAGCTTACCTAAGCACTTCTGCAACCACCCCATTTCCAGACAAGGTAATGTTCTGGGATACTGGGGGTTAGGACGACCTCAGCAATCTTTTTGTAGGACACAATTCCACCAGTAACACTAGAGATACCTGTTTTTAATTAAATCCCCCTTGGCCACTCCTTTTTAAACAAATACTGAAATTTCTTTTTGCTGAAGCTATAAGTAAACTGTGGCAGTTTGAGATTATTTTGTGAATCCCCCAAAGAGAAAGATTATGTTTGTAAACTGAGCTATTCCTCTGGGTGTGATAGCCTCTGACTGCATTAAATTCAGCTGAGGTTTCTTTGATTAGATTACCTGTTAAGATTGAGTTAGGGCTTTTTTGATTCTACTATGTCAGTAAGGTGTGACTCAGGTTGAGCTCCCACCCCCTTGGTGGGTCTAAGAAGAACAGACACTCACACGGACAGACAGACACAAGAAGACACACAGAGGAGAAAAAGGTTTCATTTTTGATCCTGCCATGTGACAGAAATGAGAAGACTCAAACAGCCCTGGGGAGAGATGGACCATTTGCCTGATAGCTTTGCCTGATAGCTTACAGCTGACCTTGGGAAGAGAGCCAAGACTGATACAGGAAGCCCTGAGAGACAAGCCCTATGTCAGCCTGCAGCTGAGATCAGGAAGAAGCTGGGCCCACAAAGCCTCAAGAGGAAGAGGAAACACAGGGAGGAAGGCTGAAGCCTGGCAGAGATCGCCCGCCATCTTGCTTCAACATGTGGCAATTGACTTTGGTGAGAAAGCAACCTTGAGGTGGACTTTTCATGGCCTGGTAACTGTAAGCTTTTATCCCAAATAAATACCCTTTATAAAAGCCAACAGATTTCTGGTACTTCGCATCGGCACCCCTTTGGCTGACTAATACAGACACTAAGATTAAAGGTGAGATGTGTGAGGGCTCACCCAGGAATCTGACAGATGTCCATTACTGGGTGTTGTCCTAGAGGTTGAAGACTGGTCCCAGAGTCCCAGGAACTTTGGGAGCAGCACAAGAGTCAACTCTGTCCAACTCCTGTGATGACCAGGTGGTCACATTTTATTAAAAATTCCTGGTTATGTTTCTGCCTTGTGCAATTAATTTTAGTGAATGGATAAATAGATGGATGGATGAACCAGAGAATGAAAGACTCAATGGTTGAATAACAAAAGTGATGACCACTGAGTTTGCTGCCCAGGAAGTAGGTCCTGTGGGCATGCTGATTCACTGGTGTTGAGCACATGAACGCTGAGACCCTCTCGCTCCCATTGCATCATGTGGAGTGAGGATTGGCCAGACCAACCACATTGAGGTCCAGCCTTAAAGAGGCTGTTGGGTGGATAAGGCAAGAGCACAAACTTTAGAACTAGGCAGACAAGGGCTTGAATCGATGTACACATCGATGTACAAATATCTGTTCAAGTCTCTGCTTTCAATTATTTTGGTTATATACCCAGAAGTGGGATTGCTGGGTAATGGTAATTCTATATTTAACTCTCTGAGAAAATGCCCAAACTGTCTTCCACAGCAGCTCACCATTTTGCATTCCCCACCCCAAAATGAATGTGTTCCTATTTCTCCACATTCTCTCCAACACTTGTAATTTTCTGCGTTTTTAATTGCAGCCATTCTAAAGAGTGTGAAATGGTATCTCATTGTGGTTTTGATTTGCATTTCCCTAATGGCTAATGATGTTCAGCATCTTTTCATGTGCTTTTGGCCCTTTTTATATCTTCTTTGCTAGAAATGTCTATTCAAGTTTTTGCCCATTTACCGATTGGGTTGTTTGTCTTTTTGTTGTTGAGTTGTAGGTTTTCTTAATATATTCCAGATATTATAACCTAATCAGATACATGGTTTCCAAATATATTCTCCCATTGTGCAGGTTGTCATTTTAATTTCTTGATAAAAATCCTTTGACACACGAAAGTTTTAATTTTGACAAGGTCCCATTTATCTATTTTTTTCTTTGTTGCTTGTGCATTGGATGTAAAGTATAGGAAACCATTGCCTAACTCAAAGTCCTGAAGAGGCTTCCTTATGTTTTCTTCTAGGAGTTTTATAGTCCTGGTTCTTATATTTAGGTCTTTGATCCATTTTGATTTTTTTTGTGTGTGTGTGCAAGTGGAGATCCAGTTTTCCCAGCACCATTTGTTGAAGAGACTATTCTTTCCCAGTTGAGTTTTCTTTGCCACCTTGTTAAAAATCAGTTGGCCATAAATGTGAGAGTTGATTTCTGAGCTCTCAATTTCATTCCATTAGTCCATACACCTGTACTTGTGCCAGTACCATGAGGTTTGATTACTGTGGCTTTGTAAAAAGTTTTAAGATCTGGAAGTGTGAGTCCTCAAACTTCATTCTTCTTTCTCAAGGTGGTGTTAACTATTCAGGTCCCTTACCCTCCCAGGTAAATTTGAAGATTGACTTTTCAATTTCTTCAAAGACTGTTGGAATTTTTATTGGGATTGTATTGAATCTATAAATTGCTTTGGGTAGTATTGACATCTTAATGATATATTATTAGTCTTCCAATCTATGAACATGAACAATCCTTCTATTTATTTAGGTCTTCTTTAATTTCTTTTAATAATATTTTATAGTTTTCTGTGTACATATCCTTTACATCCTTGGTTAGATTTATTCCTAGATATTTGATTCTTTTAGCAGTTATTGTGAATGGAATTTCTTTCTTGATTTCTTGTTCCAATTATTCATTGCTTGTGTATAGAAACACTACTGATTCTGGGGTGCTGATCTTAGACTCTGCAACGTGCTGAATTCAGTTATTAGCTCTAAGAGCTTTATTGTGGATTTTTCAGGATTTTCTGTATATAGGATCATATCTCCTGCAAATGGGGAAAGTTCTACTTAGTCATTTTAAATTTGGATGCCTTTTATTTTTTTTTCTTGCCTAATTGCTAAGCAAGAACTTCCAATACAATGTTGAATAATAGTGGTGACAGTGGCATCCTTGTCTTGTTCCTGATCTTAGAGGGAAAGCTTTCAGTTTTTCACCATTAAGTAGGATATTAGCTGTGGCTTTTCCTATATTGCCTTTACCGTGTTGAGGAAGTTTTCTTCTATTCCCAGTGTTGTAAGTATTTTTATCAGGAAATAGTGCTGTACTTTGTCAAATGCCTTTTCTTCATCAATTGAGATGATCATGGATTTCCCCTTTCGTTCTGTTAATGTGGTGTATTACATTAATCAATTTTTGTATGTTGAACAAATCCTATATGCCAGGGATAAATCCACTTGATCATGGTGTATAATTCTTTTAAAGTGCTTTTGGATTCTGTTTGCTAGTATTTTGTTGAGGGTTTTTGCATCTATATTCATAAGAGATATTGGTCTGTGGTTTTTTCTTCCTGTAGTATCTTTATCCATCTTTCATTTGAGGGTAATGTTGGCCTCATAGAATGAGTAGGGAGTGTTCTTTCCTCTTCAATTTATTGGAAGAGTTTGAGCAGAATTGGAGTTAAGTCTTCTTGGAATGTTTGGTAGAATTCCCCTGTGAAACCATATGGTCCTGGGCTTTTCTTTGTTGGGGCGGGGTGGGCGTTGATTACTGATTAAATCTCTTTACAAGTAATTGGTTTGTTCAGATCTTCTGTTTCTTCTTGAGTCAATGTAGGTAGTTTATGTGTTTCTAAGAATTTGTCCATTTCATCTAGGTTATCTAATTTAGTGGCATACAGTTATTCATAGAATCCATTTATAGTCCTTTATATTGCTACAGGGTCAGTACTAATGTCCCCATTTTCATTCCTGATTTAAATTATTTGTATCTTCTCTTTTTTTCTTTGTCAGTCTAGCTAAAGGTTTGTCCATTTTGTTATCTTTTCAAAGAATCAACTTTTGGTTTTGTTGATTCTCTCTATTGTTTTTGTTTCCTTGTTAGTTTTCTATTCCATTTATCTCTGCTCTAATCTTCGCTTTTCCTTCCTTCTGCTTGCTTTGGATTTAGTTTTCTCTTCTTTTTCTAGTTCTTTCAGTTTTGAGGTTAGGTCTCTGATTTGAAATCTTTCTTCTTTTTTAGTATAAGCATTTAGAGCTATACATTTCCCTCTCAACACTGCCTTTGCTTATCACGTAAGTTTTGGTTTGTTGTATTTTCTTTTTCATTCACCTCAAGACATTTCCTAATTTTGCTTCTGATTTCCTCTTTAACCCTTTGGATGTTTAAGAGTATGTTGTTTAATTTCCACACATTTGTGAATTTTCCATTTCTCCCTCTTTTATTGATTTCTAGCTTCATTCCACTGTGATTGGAGAATATACATTGTATACTTCCTTACAGGTCTTCTGACTAGATGTTCTATCCATTATTGAGAGTGGTGTGTTCAAGTCTCCTACTATTAATGTAGACCCATCAATTTCTCTCTTCAATCTGTCAGTATTTGCTTCATATATTTTGGGGCTCTCCTGTTAGGTGCATATTTCTTTATAGTTGTGACATCTAGAATTGTCCCCTTCATCAGTATTTAATGACCATCTTTGTCCTTCATAACTGCTTTTGCCTTAAAGTCTATTTTATCTGATATTAGTATAGCCAGCTCAGCTCTCTTTTGGTTACTGCTTGCATAGTATACTTTTTTTTTTCATAGTATACTTTTTTACATCCTTTCACCATCAACCTACTTATATCTTTGACTTTGAGGTCAGTCTCTTGCAGACAGCATATATTTGGGTCATGCTATATTATCCATTCTGCCAACCTCTTTCTTTTGACTGGAGAGCTTAATCCATTTACATTTAATGTAACTACTGATAATATAGGTCTTTCTTTAAAAATTTTACTATTTAGCCTTTGTACCACTTATACCTTTTTCCCCCTCACTTCTGTTAAAGCCTACTTTTATATTTATTTGCTTTCTTATATTGTACCATATTGAGTGCCTTCTCATTTCTATCTGGGTATATTTTTCAGCTGTTTTCTTTGTGGCTACCATAAGGTTAAAATTTAACATCGAAAATATATAAAAATTATATTTCATTTGATACCAACTTAACTTCAATAGCATGCACATATACTCTTCCTATACCCCTCTGGACCCCACCATTTTTTTTGTACTTGTTAGCACTTATATCTTTGTACATTGTAAATGGTAAACCTAGATTTACCATTACTTTTTATGCATTTGCATCTTAGCACCTGTAGGAAATAAGAAGTAGAGTCACATACCATCCTCTACACTGCACATCCTTTTTCCTTTATGTTGCCTTGAACCATTGCCTAGTGTTCTTTCATTTCAGTCTGAAGAACTTGGCCATCATTTCCTGTTTCCTTGTTTGTCTTATACTCTTTTCTTGCACACTGTATATTTTAATATTTTAAAATATTAACTTTGGGATTTATCCCTGGGATATCTGTTTCATGGATTTTTAACAAGCTGTTGATAAGGCAGAGATTTTCTTGAGCTTCAGCTCTCCTACAGGAAGGTCTTCCCTAGGCAAATGCCATGTGCAGGGTTTCCCCTGCCTCACTGGGCCTCTGTCTTGTCCTGGGTTTTGCTTGTTAGTTGTTTTGGAGTTCTGCTTTTTACAGGAGTTTGGTTTTCTCCTCTGCTTCCCAGGGGACAAACTTCCCTCTCCTAGCTATCTGAAGCTGATGGGCCTTTGTCCCAGGTTGTCCAGCTTTATAATTTTTTTTTACTCCTTTTTTTTGTCTCATGCTGCTTTTGCATGGAGGGCACATTCTGGGAGGAGGGTCACCCCAGGAAGGATTTTCCCAATTCGGTCTTTCCCAGCCAAAACAGGGCCAGAGACCCATGAAAGTGGCACACACTGACTCCACAGTGCCCTGTGGAGAGGTCAGAAACAGTACTAAAATATTCTCTGATTGCTCTCCAACATGAACTTTCCTGGCCTACCCAGCAAATGCATCCCACTAACTTTTCCTCACAGCCCTGAGGAAGCCCTGTGTCTTTAAATGTCCACTGCCCCTGGCCCTGTCCAAAAGGGTTGAAAAATGGCTGCTGTCATCTTTGTCCGAGGAGGTTGGGGTGTGTTTTAGTTTGCTAAAGCTGCTCAAAACAGATAAAATAAAATGGGTTGGCTTTTATCAAGGGGAATGTATTAGCTTACAGTTTTGAGACTGAGAAAAATGTCCAAATCTAAGCATCATCAAGGCAACGCTTTCTTCCTGAAGACTGGCTACCAGTGATCCTGGACTCCTCTGTCACATGGTAAGGCACATAACAGCACCTGCTGGTCTTCCCTTCTCTTCTGGGTTTCATTACTTTCAGCTTCTTACTTCCATGGCTTTCTCTCTCTTTGTCTGAATTTTATTCTCTTATAAAGGACTCCAATAAGAGGATTAAGACCCAACCTGAATGAGGTAGGTCACATCTTAAGATTCTACTCATCAAAAATATCCAACTTAAAATGGGTCCACACCCACAGGAATGTACTAACTTTAAGAACATACTGCTGCCACCTTTGTTTGGTGCAGGGTGAAGCAATAGTTGCCCTCAGAACCAGGGCCCAGTGATCCTAATTCATTAGTCAAAAGTTGTGATCAGGGATCAGCCATGCTCACCCCTGTACTTGGGAAAGAGGATTTTTATGTCCCTTTCTGTCACCAGTGACTAGCCAGGGACTGGACCTTGCAGCAGGATGGGCACCAGTATCCACAGTGTGGCGAGAACAATTACAGTTCTTTACCACAATTTAGCAGCCTCTTTCTCTTCTCTTTCCTGGATGCTGTGCAATGGTCTTCTTGCCTCTGGGGTTTCAAACATAGTTGTTTCAGACAGTTCCTGACTGTTTCACAGTTGTTGTGGTGGAAGGACTGAGTCCTTGAGCTCCCTACTCTACCATCTTTACTGGAAGTCTCCCTCCTGGGAATTTTTCATTTCCATTATTGTGACCTTCAACTCCAATAGTTCTGTTTGGTTCCTTTTTAAAGTTTCTCTCTCTTTATTGTGATTTTCATAATGTTCATTCATTATTTTCCTGATATCCTTTAGTTCTTTCTCTGTATTTTCCTTCCTCTCCTTGAGCACATTGCAGATTATTTTTCAAGTCTTTGGCTGGTATTTCCACAGTCTGGTCTTCTTTGTTGATATTCTCTGGATTTTTATCCCCTTACTTTGAGTGGGCCATCATTTCCTGTTTCTTTGTTTGCCTTATAATCTTTTGTTGAACACTATACATTTTTAAATTTTTAAATGTTAACTCTGGACTTTAACCTCTGAGCTGTCTGTTTCTTGAGTTTGTATCCAGCTAGTCTTTTGACTCTTGAATTCCAGGAGCTAACAACAACAACAACAAAAAAAAAACAAGCCAAATGAAAAATAACCTTTCGAAGTCTTTGCAAAATAGCTGGCATTCTTCTTCTGCCTTCAGCCTGCTATTGTCAGCCCAAGGGGAATGCAAAGTGCAGGGTCCTCCCTGAAGTTTCTGGGCCTGTGTCTTGTCCTGGGCTTGTGCTTGCCAGTGGCCTTAGGGGTTCCTCTTATACAGGAATTTGAATTCTCCATCTGCTCCCCAGGAAACAGACCTTCTCCTTCTCCTGGGTACTCCACCACAGGACACAAAGCAGACAAGCCTTTGCTCCAGGCCACAAGACTCAATTGTTTCTTACTCAGCTTTCTCAGAATCAAGCTGCTTTTGCCTGGAGGGCAAATTCTGGGAAGAGGAGTTTCCCAGGTTAGTTTCTCCCAGCTGGAAGGAGGCCTGGAACCCAGGAAGGGCCAAGACTGCCTTGGGAAGGGGATGAGGAAGAGGCCGGCCCTGGTGCTAGGAGCTTCTCTTATGGCTCTTTGAAGCTGTGTTTTATTGATTCAGTGCTTGCCCATTAAATGCAGCCTTTAAACTGTTTTCTGTAGTGTTCAGGAAGAGTCTTTAAGGCTTTTCCACTGCTTTTTCCTGGGGTGGGTTGGAACAATGGCCACTCTCAGAGCACCCCAGTGATCTGAAGTAGCTGATTAAAAGCAGTGATCAGCTATCAGACCACATATCCCCAGATCTTGGGGAGCTAAGTCTTTATATTCCACCCTGGCACCAGCAAGCTGCACCAGGGCGGGGGTTGAGGACCCCACTGCTGCCTGCTGCAAGGCTGGTGGATGGGCCCTCACACAGAGAGTGAAAATCACTGGTATTTATTGCAATTTACCAGCCTCTTCCTCCCGCTTCTCCCTGGATGCTGCTCAGTGTTCTACTAGACGCCCGTGTTTCAAAATAGTTGATTCAAACGATTCTTGCCTGTTTAATAGTTGTTCTGCTGGAGTGACTGATTCCTGGAGCTTCTTATTCTACTGTTTCCCACAAAGCTCCATCAATATTCTCATTTACATCTCAAGGCAGCCACTACAGGAGGAAGTGGTTGCCAAGGTCGTAAGTGCTTTCATCTGTGCCATTTGGCCCATGCCATACTTTTCATGCACTAGTTTGTGTAATTAACTGATGGGAAAGAAGTAGAACAATGGGCAGAACACTCCATAAACATTTACTGAACTGAATGAAATCCAGGTCCCTCCCCTGCTCCCTGTTTCCACTAAAAGCAGAGCTGTTCCCCAGTTCCCAGACCCCTCCACTGCCCTCTCCTCTTCCCATGCTAGGCAATCAGGTCCTGCTGATTTTGTTTTCATGCATTTGTTCACCAAATACTGAGTGCCTCCTGAATGACTGGCTCTGTACTGGCCGCTGTGGATATCATGGGGAGCAACACAGAAGAGGTCCTTGCCCTCATGGAACTTACAGTCTGGTGGAAGAAAACAGACCAGAATGAATACATACCAGCTACATATTTATTTACTTATTATGTTCGGGGCTCTGGGGGAACA
>JAQZBX010009967.1:0-45070 GCA_029593785.1 Cabassous unicinctus
ATACCACACAATATATAAAGGTTTGATCTCCATGCCATATAAAGAAATCATACAAATCAATGCTAAAAAGAAAAAATCCAATTCAAGAAAGAAAGCAGACACAACCATTTTGGTTCTCAGTTAGACTTCTTGTTTTTACCAAGACCTAATTAAAGAAGTCAGTAGAATGATAGCAATGAACAAACAGGAGATCCTCTTTACTGAGAGTGGTTGTTTTTCTTTCCCAACAGACTGAAGTAATTATTTAGGATTGAACCCATATCTAGGCTAAAGGAAAAATCATTAATACAATTCCATCATTTTTTAAAACACAAAAAGTTCAAAAGAGATGCCAACCTAGAAACCATTTTAAAATTAATATTCCTAATAAAAATAGTCATGTCAGGTCTGTATTTTAATCTTTGGTGATAGCTTTAAGAGGTTTTGTCTTACTTACATGGTAAACAAAGTTGTGATTTTTACCTCTGGGGTTAAACATTTTGTAGTATCAGTGACTTGCCATGAGACGTGTACAGAACATGCTATATCTTTATTCCACCATAGTCTGGACTTAATCTCTTAATAAAACAATCATTGTAAATCACCAAAAAGTGAAGCAAAGCATTTATAGCTTAACACAGAATAGATTTTCAGTTTTGTGACTGAGACCATGAGATGCTTTTCATCCAAAATAATAGACGTCTAGATTTTATTGAAATTGCTCTCTACCCTTTTTTTAAGATTTTGTTTTTAGAAAAGGGGTTGCTTTGTTGTTATTGTTGAAAGCCTTGTATTGTATAGAATCATACCCTAGCTCAAAGTGAAAAAGGGAAAATAAGAAAAGAGCAATGTTACCGTTAAAAAGGGGCTCTAGAAATAATAATCGTAGCGACCACAACCACCAATATTTATACGTGTTTATGATATGGCCAGCACTGAATTAAATCACTTTACATGCATCAACTCAATTAACCCACCAAAAACACTGTGGGATCCACCCCTGCTGCCACCACGTTAAAGAGGACACTAAGGCCAATGAAGCTAAGAGGCTCTTCCAAATTCACAAAGCTAGTTTGTTGTATAAGCAGAATTTTGATCATGTCTCCTGGCTCACAGTGTATGCGAAACGTGTTCTACTACAGTATAATGGCTTAAGAGAAAGAAACGAAAAGAACAAAATAATCATAATTCTCTTAAGTGTTTTCATGTTTTATAATTTCATAGCATGTGAGCACTACATTTTCCAGCCAAAAGTTAATTTACTCTTCTATCTAAATTCATTTCAGAACTGTTATATTCTACCCTTCCAAGGCAGATTGTTTCATCACGGTCAGCTTTGCGGTGGGTTAAAAGGAACTTCTGGTGTGAGAGGAAGAAGTTTAGTATCTGCCTAACATTCTAGCTTAAAATAATACTGGTTTTTATCTAGAATATATCAGCATGGCCAGTTGGAACGACCCTGGAGCAGTCAATCAATGGTTTGTCTTGTCTATGGAGTCACCCCCAAAATAGTGTGGCAAATTTTATTACTGAATTGATCTAACCCATGTCTATTACTGCGTGGGAGCTGTGTGGTGTACTCAAATGCACTGGAACAAGAATCCCTAAATTCTTCTGCTAATGGTTCTTTGGAATTGATTTAGAGTTTCTCACTAAAGAACGGTCCTCCTCTCTCTGGGAGGACTGTCCTTTGCAAATTTTAGGAATGAGAATCAGATGACCCTCTGTGTCATAGACCATGAATCTGGACGTAAAGCTTTCAATCCTGATGAGTCCCCGGAAAAGAAAACCAAGATAACCAAAGCCTGATTTTTTAAATTGTCATCAGCATAAAATCCATAGTAACTTTCAAGTAACAAAGGGGTCTTAGCCATATCTTCTCTCTTTTTTTTCTTTAAAAATTTATTTTGAGATAATTTCAAAGTTACAGGACACTTGCAAAAATAATACAAAGCCCATACAGAGAATTCCAATATACCCCTCTCCCCCACCAATTTTAATATTTTGCCACATTTGTCGCATCATTAGAGAGCTATCATCTAGCTATCTTATGAACATTTGAGAGCAGGTGGTATGCATCATGCTCCTTGAACATATAATACTTCCATGTACATTTCCTAAGAACAAGGATATTCACTTATGTAATGACCTAAGTGCAGTTATCAAGTTCAAGAACTTTATCGTTGATATAAAGCCTGCAGTCTATATCCCAGGACCTAATTTTAGCTAAAAACATAAACTAAAGCCCACCTGGCATCACTTCAGAGAGTTAAGGGGAGAAAGTCTAAGAAAATTTTTAAGGAATAAACCAGTAAAACATATTCATGATAAAGTTGATAAAATTTATGGTTGCAATCTAAGTTTACATGGGAAACATTCATCACCCACTACAAAGAAGTCTCTTTAATTTGGGGGGGAGGTGGTGTTTATTAGGGAAGTTGTATGTTTATAGAAAAACCATGCATAAAATAGAGTTCCCATATATCACCCTATTGTTAACATCTTGCATTAGTGTGGTATATTTGCTACAGTTCATGAAGGAACATTTTTATAAATGTACTATTAATTATAGCCTATCATTTACAATAGAGTTCATTGTGTTGTACAGTCCTATGTTTGTTTGTTTTTTAATGTTTATTCTAGCAACATACATAGAACCTAAAATTTCCCCCTTCAACTGCATTCAAAGAGATATTTCAGTGATGTTAATTACCACCATCAAGTACCAAAACTTCTCATTTGTTTTGTTTTTATTTTTGTTTTGCTTTTTTTGTTAGTGGTGGGTGTTGTTGTTTTTTTTTTTAGTGGACATATCCTCTCTTAATTCTGGATAAATAATAGATAAGAAAAAAATATTTCTTTCCAGTCATAATTTCAAATGGTAAACTACTACGAAACTTTGAATGTATGCCAGAAAACTTAAAATTAAAAAAACAACAACTTTCCATCTACTCTGAACTCCTGTAAATATACCTGCAGCAGGAGCAGATTGGTAGAAAGTAAACAAGCAACTTGGAGGGCTTCAGTGAGTGCCAACGGTTGTTAGCAAATAGATTTAACAACCTACACAGTTTTACTGGTTTATCCTCGAAAATGCAAACATTCTAAAGCTGTTTCACTGAGGGTAAGTTAGTGACTACATTAGTGGAATGGCTTACATTAATGAGTGCTCTCAGATGTATAGCCAGAGGGAATTTTTCAACCAATCCTGGACTCCAAATAAAGCCTGAAGCCCACTGGAACTTGAATTGGGCTAACTATAAACTTTGCAGAAAATTTGCGGTCTGCAAATTATTGATGAAGCTGACTTATATGCAAAGTTAATTTTCTATCAGGTTCAAACAAAATATTTAGCTCTTTATGTCTGGTTAACTTGATCCTTTCTGCTCTAAGTATACGGTGGCAGAGACTTTGAATTAGATCCTCCTCTTTTTGCTAGTAGGTTCCCCCAACCCCAAGTTTTAATAAATATAAAAACTATATTTCCAAACTTACCTTTCAGCCAAATGGGCCAATGAGATGGGAGCAGCAGTGACTGCATAACTTCCAGATTCCATTATTGTAAGGACTCTGCTTGCCCTCTGCCCTCTCTTTCCCACTCCCTGAGGACTGGGTGAGGGAAAGCTGGCTTCACTCAGGTGTGAGGGGGCAGCCCCCAAAAGAGAGCAGAGTAACCACAAAGATGGAACCAGAATCTCGAATGTCCTTGTGGAGCCGAGTCACCTGCCCATCCTGGACTGCCTGCCTATTTTCGTAATTTTGTTGTTTTATTTTATTTATTTTATTATTTTATTTTATTTTTATTTGGAGGTACCAGGGATTGAACCCATGACCTCATACATGCAAAGTAGGTGCTCAACCCCTGAACTACAGCGGCTCCTGACCTGCCCATTTCTGCACTGATTTAAGAAAAGTAAATTTGTAGCTTGTTTGAGCCACTATATTTGGGGTTTTTCTTTTTTTAGTACTCTAATGCTTTCCAGTTTACAGTAAACCTTCCATATACTATAGTATAAAGCACCCATTCATTCATTCAACAAATATTTAGTAAATGCAAATTGTGTATCAGCCCTGATCTAGGCTCTCAGTACACAACTGAGCAAGAGACAAGAAGTCCCTGCCTTCATAAAGCGTTCGCTATAGTTGCGGAGTGGTAATACCAAAGCAAATGAAATAATTTCAGAACACATTAGTGGTTTCAAGTGAGGGTTCCAGAGTCAAAATGCCTGTATTTAAAGCTAGACTCTGCCATGTATCTGTTGTGGAGTCTCCAAGGATGCTCCCCCAATGAACTGTACCTTCTGCTATCCATGCCCTCATATAGGACCCGCCCCATGAATCTGGACTGGCTCCATGACTCACCTTTGAGCAACAAAAGAGGCAAAAAATGATGCTGTGTGACTCCCAAAGCCAGGTCATAAGAAGACTTGCAGCTTCCAGCTCGGTCTCTTGGAATGTTCACTCTGAAGGAAGCCACCGGTTACCAGATAAGAATTTCAACCACCCGAGAGCACCAGGTAAGGAGCCCAAGCCATGTGGAGAGACGAGACCCTCGCTGTTTCGGGTACCCCAGCTGAGGCGCTGCGCATCTGAATAAAGACATTGTCTTTGATGTCCAGCCCAGCCATCCCTTCCGATGACTCCAGACCCAGGGGCCTTCTGACCACAGCAACATGAGCCACCCCAGCAAGAACCACCCAGCTGAGCCCAGTCAACCCACAGAACCCAGAGAAATAATCATAACTTGCTTTAAGGCACGACATTAACACCAACTTTGTGAGCTAAACAAGTTTCTTACCTCTCAATGGCTCTGTTTTCTCATCTGAAAAGTCCCTACCTCAGTTTCCTCATCTGTAAGGTTCTACCTCATAAAGTTATTGTTTGGACTAAATGAGATAATCCACAAAGTGCTTTCAACAGGGTCTGGTATATGGTAAATGTTAGTTACTATTCTTTATTAATAATAAATAAAGGAGGCTGAAGTAACAGAAAGTCAGGAAATAGCCTCAGTAGGACGGCCAGGGGCGTTCTGACAGGGACGGTGAAGGTCCTGAAGAGCATGTAGCCATGCAGAGAACCAGAGGAGAGGATCCAAACTGGAGCAAAGAAGGACAAGAGTCTGAGAAAGGCACTCTACCGAAGCCTTTGAGGGCAGACGGGGCAGTGTGTCCCAAGTGTGGCAGTGGAGTACAGAGCCATGCAAGCGTGGTAAGGGATTTGGATCAGACATGAAACACAGTGGGCAGCTTGGAAGGGGTTGAGGCAGGGGCATCACTTTGACCACCCTATTGGGAATGGATTTTAGGAGGGCAAGAATGGAAACAAAAAGGCCCTTTAGGAGACCGTTGGAATCATCTGGGTAAAAGGCTCTGGTGGCATGAACCAGAGTCTGCCAGAAGAGATGGAGAAAAGAGGGCAGATTCAGGCATGGTTTCCTGAACAAATGGCTCTGGGGTGGCCATGAAGCATCCAAGGCAGGGATGAGGTTTTATTTTAACACGGTGCTTCTGGTACTTAGATTATTCAAACCCCTTAGACAGGGTTCTCAGCAGTAGATCCCAGGAAGGCTCAAGTCAATCTCATTTTATATAATTACAGGTTCTTATTAATAAAAAGGGAACAGCAGAATGTAAGCTTCCTTACTCTTATTATTGTTTGAACAAGAAAAATGGCTCAAAGCAAAGTGGCTCCGTGGGAAGAGGAAGCCAAGGCAAGTCAGGATTGAGATTCGAGTGGCCATGCCGTCACAGACGAGGTGAGTGACCTCACAGTTCCTGAACCTTTCAGGCCCCTTGGCTCTCCACCCTTCCAACACTGACAGTCTAGCGCGTGGCTCTGCTTTAAAAGGCTACATCACCTGGAAGCACTTCTTGTTCCTGAGGTCAGGTGCCAAGTTTGGACTCAGGCTCTCCGTGCTTTCCTGCTGGTCCCAGGACCTAAACTCCATGATACCCCTCTCGTCAAGGCTAAAGCACCAGCCGCCAGAGGCAGTCGGCAGGAGGAGGCTGTGATTCTGGTACCCGGCCTCTCCAGAAGGAGGCAGACAGCAAGGTGGCCGGCATCAGCCTTATGCCCATCCATAAACCAGATTTAACGTGCACGTGCTTTCAAGGTGACTTTCAGATAATTCACAAGAGTTATTCTTTTTAGGAAATACTGAGAGATTTTGTTTTCAGGATCAATTTTAAGATACAGCAAAGTCATCACTCAAGAGAGTTTTTCTAAAACTTTGTGTTATGGAGGGGGGCCGCTGGCACACATTTTCTATTAAGATTTTAATTTCATGGAGTAATTCTTTCTTTAGCAAGAAATAAGCAGCTATTTCCCTACAGAAAAGAGAATAGTGGCAGGGCATCTCGCATGATACTCAAAAGTGGTTCAGGGTTTCCCCCAACTCTTTCCTAACATTGAGAGTGTCTAATAAAACTATTCTAGTATTGAAAACTTAGGGCATTGCGCTGGTGCTATAAAGTTTTTTCTTCTCCCTGCCTCACCTCGGTTTCCTTCAGCCCACTTGCTCCTAAGGTAAGCCTGCCTCTCTTGGATAGGCTTGGGTGCTCTCAAAGTTATGTTTGGGGCATGTGGAATGCAAGAGTAACGTTTGAATATAAAGAACTGTGATGGGCTTTGCGTACGACATTTTTTGTTGTCATTTGCCAGCTTTAAATCTTAGGGTTGTGATGTGATCTACAATTCACCATATTAAATGTGAAAATACGGAGGTTAAGGTGTGGTGAGCACCAAGAGAGCTTCTGATTAGAGAATGGATTGATACCCTGGACTGGTGCTAGCATATAAAGGCAATGCCCAGCCTCACTATTGTTTACCTTTTTAGATAGCCACAAATCTCACTAATGCTACATATACTCTAGCTGCCAAAGTACAAGCCAGGACTGCTATGGTTTATAACATGAAAGAGGAGATAATGTTCGCTTTACAACAATTTAATAAAATAAAATCAGATTTCTGTGAAATCACCAGCAGAAGATGGAAAGCAATCAATCAGCAGCAAACAAAAGATAGTATGGCGATTACACAGAACTAAGCATCAACTTGCACAGAACATCAGCAAATTGCTGAAGTGGCTGTGGTTACCATCAAGTGAAAAGAACAACATATCTGGAGGTGTTTATCAGAAGAAAAGCAAAAAAGGAGAGAGAATCGGAGGTTTCGTCAATTTACCAGTCTGAACCCCTTGCAGAAAAGTAATGGGGAGTACAGGAAAAGGATTAAAGTTTGAATTTAAAAGCATATGTTTTTCCCTGGGAAAAAGAATGTGATGGCATATGAAGCCCATTCAAAATAAGCTTGATATGTCTTCCATCTCAAAAGAAAGGAAACAATTTATTCCCACCCAGTGCAACTGAATCAAATTTGAACTTTCTGGAAATTTATCAGTTGATAAACCAGGATTTAAGTTCAAGGATACATTCCATGCCTAGCCTTAATTTTACAACTTTTGGAGATAAATTTTCCTTAGCATTGAAATTTTCACAATAGCTTTTCTGGCAAAAGCAAATTGTTTAGAAGCATGCAACAAATTGTCCCGATGTTCCTGGGGCATAAATGATTCCTTAAAAGTAAGGTAAGGACTTTTGGAAACCACCTAATGCCTTCAAGCCACTAGTTTTTTAGTTAAAGCTTTAAAGCAGTGTTATCCAACATATTCCTCTCGTTATTGAAAGAGTTAATGCGGCTTCTCAAAAGTGCTTCTCTTCTCACAGAATATAGTTTATATTTTGGGAGAATTTGGCACAGCTTAAGTTGCAGCTTAGCTGATTTGTTCAGTCGAATCCAAGTCATCTGCCCCGCCCATTTGTCCCTAAGCAAGGATAAATACAAACCTCAAGGGGGAATGTATTATTCATATTAACCTACTTTCTTCAAGACTTCCCATCACGATACCTAAATGAGAGGCTTTCTGTACATCTTCCTCCCAAACTGGCAGCCAACCCCAAAGTTCATGATCAACCCACTCGCCCCTTCCAGTCGAGACGTATCACTGCAGGCTAAGTGGACATGTAACTTATTAATTGCTTATCTAGAGAAAAATAATTGCTAGGCACAAAAACCAGCCTGTGATATGAACCTTGTAGGGCTCCCTTCCAGAAATTAGTATTTTTAAATTTCAGACATTGAAAAAATATAGACAGCAGAAATCTATCCAGTAGTACGTATTACACTGATTGTTAACATCGCCCAAACCACCTGAGCAGCCTACAAATGAAGTTGGAGAAGGGAACTAGATCAAACCAAACCAAACAAGAATTAACAAACTAACAAACAAAAAAGTGGCTCAAAGAAGGAAAATTTTTATAGCTAAATAGCCTAGTGTGTGGTAAGGCTGTAGCTCTGATCCTTAATTATCATCGCATCCCAGAACCCAAATAAATAATTTGTAGTTATTTTTTGCAGAATATCCCATTAGCTACACACACACATTTTACAAAGTGTTGGCCAACGCCCATTTTCACACAGCTCTTTTAGTCTAAAAATAACTTTAACTTTCATGTCTTACCAAGACTGAGAAAAGGGAGGTCAAATCAGAAGAAACTAGTTTGGGAATTAGCGAGGAAATGTTTAACAGGCCTGCAGCGTGTTCTCTTAACATGGTTTTGGATCTCAGATGAAATTATTATACTTCCTTCGTTGTCGCGCTGGGTCATGTGTGCATGAAGACAAAGGCAACTTCAACTTGATATTTCTGTCATCCCTGCTGTGGGAAGAGTCCTTTTCCTGGTTTGTAACATCAATCACTCCCGCAATAAATCTTGGTGGTGGATATGGTCATTTAAATCTCCACCTGCACAAACAACAGAAAATAAGAGAGCTCATAAATCTCTACACTGGTGATTAACAAATTTTGGATCCTCGGCAAAGATATTATGGGGGGGTCTCACTAATTCATTAATAAAGACTGATTTGCTGACAATCTGTTTAGTTTACAGCATAGAGGGAAAGCAAACAAGACCCTGCTAACAAAACAAAACGTTAGAGGTTAGTGAATTCCCAGCTGAGCCAGGATTAGAGATATGATATCTTAATGTAGGAGAGGGGTGCAGACTCTGAGCCAAAAGCTCAGAAGCTGCTATTAAGTTTGGCTCCAGCCTCTCACCTCCAATGCCTAACAGCAAGGAAAGACAGCCTGCAGGGGACCGGGCAAGAGAGGTCCATGCACGCGGTCTCCTTGATTTCATTCATTTCCTTGAGTTTTCATCCCCTTTGCTTTTCCACTTAATCCCAGAAGATTTTCTTCCTCTCCAGGATAGATGGTTAGGCATGGGGTTAGAGGTGGCAAAGAACCTTTCCCAAAGGGAAACTCCTGCCCAGTGTTTCTTGATGTCAGTTTCACGGGCAGAATCCTGGGAGCAAAAAGAATGGAAGGAGAAGATGGCAGTTTGTCCCTTAGATAGGGAACATCTAAATCATCCCGCTCCTAAGTCATCAAAAGAAGGTGGGAGTGCAGTGTGCCTGACAAGAAGGCCCAGGCAAGGGGATGTCTGCGAGCGACCAAGACTCTTAAGACAACAGTAAATGCTTTTCTAGAAATAAACGTAGGGGAATATTTTAATTTCATTAAGATTATCAACAAACACAATATTTTCCACACACTCCTGTAACCTAACCCTGCCCTCCCTTCCCCAAAATAAAACTGCAGGTGGGTGTTCAATGGTCAAGTGTGTTTGTGGACACATTGGTGGTTCCCTGATATCTATAAAGGGACCCCGTGCAGATGGGGGATGTGCAGATGTACTTTCTCTGTCCTCCCCAAAAGAGTCCACGAGGCACTGGTTTTCTTAATTTACCCCACCCAGGGAAGATGGGAAGATATCTTGGTAAGGCCATGGAGCATTATGGGGTATTGGCGGGAGGCAGGTTAATCCCCGGGTGGTTTTAATTGTTTTCTTGGGCAGCGTGGATACTTGTGAGATTTGCGGGTGGGAGGCTCAGAAAAAGCAAAAGGATCTGGCCTTCTTCCTGAAGTTCTCACAAACAAGCAGCAGTGACCTCTCAAGAAGGAAGGAAAGCAGGGGTGAGGGGCTGTGGGCGGGGCTTGCTCCTCCGCGGCCTGGGCGCAGGGGGAAGAAGGTGCCTGGTGGGTGTGCGTGGCTGTTGAGTTGATTTACATTACAAGGTGCAGAGGGAGTCTGTGCACAAGAGAGTTTCCCTCTAGTTTGTGAAAGGGGTCGAGGAGTGTTGCTGGGGCCTGGCAGGCCCCTCCCCTGGTCTGCAAGGATCCGCCTCTCTATTCCCCAGATAAATTCCTGGTGTCCACCAAATTCCTCAGCGCTCTCTCACACTCCCCTACCGCCAGGACTCCGGGGGTGGGGAAAGAGAGCGGCCGTCTCCTGCCCGCAGAACCCCCCCGCGCTCCCTTCCCACAGCTCAGAGAGGGGACAGGAGTGTGAGACCCGCCCGGCCAGACCCCCCCAGTCCCAAAGCGAGGGGCGAGGGGGCTACTCCAGACTCGGGGATCCCACTGGTCTCGGGGTCTCGCTCTCGCTCCCTGTCTCTCTCTCTCTCTCATCTCTCCCCAAAACATGTCCACCGGCTCCCTCAGCGATGTGGAGGACCTTCAAGAGGTGGAGATGCTGGAGTGCGACGGCCTGAAAATGGACTCGAACAAGGAGTTTGTGACTTCCAACGAGAGCACGGAGGAGAGCTCCAACTGCGAGAACGCGTCTCCGCAGAAGGGCCGCGGCGGCCTGGGCAAGAGGAGAAAGGCGCCCACCAAGAAGAGCCCCCTGGGCGGGGTCAGCCAGGAGGGGAAGCAGGTCCAGCGCAACGCGGCCAACGCGCGCGAGCGGGCCCGGATGCGGGTGCTGAGCAAGGCCTTCTCCAGGCTCAAGACCACCCTGCCCTGGGTGCCCCCGGACACCAAGCTCTCCAAGCTGGACACGCTCAGGCTGGCGTCCAGCTACATCGCCCACTTGAGGCAGATCCTGGCCAACGACAAGTACGAGAACGGTTACATCCACCCGGTCAACCTGGTAAGTGACCTCGCGCCTCGTGCGGGGGCTGCCGGGCCCCCGGCGTCCCCGCCCAGTGCGCGCGGCCTGCGCCCTGCCCCTCCCTGCCGTGGCAGTCCGCGCGGGACTACGGGTGGGGGTGCTGGGTGCGGGGGCTCGCACTCCTCGGCCACCCCCGGGCCAGCGCCTCCAGGGACCGGTTGCCGGCGGTCCCCACGCGGCCCGCGCTCTCTTCCCCACCAGCCACCAGAGCCGAGTGATTTAGGCGGGAGCTTGACGTGGCAGCCCAATTGGGGGGTGGGGGGTTACAAGTGTATTCAGCTGGCAAAGAGGAGGGAGCTCCGCGGTCGCCCAGCGCCATCGGGCTGTCCTGGAGGGGCTAGTGCCGGACAGGGACACTGACAAGGGGTTGTAAGCTCGGAAGGTTGCGTTTCTCTGTCTTTTCCCTGGTCAAATTCATTGTTTACAGGTTCCTTTTGCTGTGTTCTATTTGCTTTTTATATAATCCTTTCACTCTTTTTTTAGCTGATTTTCCCCATAATTCTTGCAAATTCCATACGTTTCTGTCCCAAGTATATTGAGGCCCACTAGTAATGGACACACTCCTACCCCCCGCCCGCCCATATAAGTCTCCCAACTACTTAAATTTTCTGCGCATTCACATTTAAAAATCCCAAATGTTCTAGCAAGTATCAGCAAAATCAGTTACTTTTCACTTGTATTAGTGTAAGAAGATTGAGGCCACTCTCGTCCAAGATTTAAGATCATGTTATCCTAAAGAGTAATGCCTCGAGCCTGGAGTTTAAAAAAAGCGTAACAACAAAAGCAATGCTCTTTGAGCCTAACGTTTTTTCTCAAATGCATGCTAATGTTTAAGAAATATATTTTAATTCCTTTCTCATTTGTGTTAATTTTAAAACTTCCAGACTCCAAACCACTTCCTAGCACCTCTGTTTATACATGATAAGAACGGGAGGTGCTCCTCTTTAAAGCCTTCTTATCATTCAGCGCTGCTGAGAGGTTTGGAATTGTCCCCGCACTGTTTCAGAAATTGGGGGAGGGTACAAAAACACATTTTTTTTTTTCACGGAAAACTCTTTATCCCCCTCCAATTAAAAGCGTATTTGTTAAAATCAGATGAGTACGTCGATTGCTAAAATCTGGGACTGAAATGAAAGCGTTGCCCAGACCATTTACAAGGGCTGCCGCTTTCATCTTTGCATAAGAAACTCAGGTCAGCTTTATTAGCAAACAGCAGGCAGAAGGCAAGAGCAAGCCGCGCTTCCTCAGCTCCGGAGGAAGGAGGGCTCTAATAAGCCCTGCATGTGTATTCGTTTGTTAGCACTTTTCCACCCCTTAATGGCTAGCGATTGATAGTGGAACTGTGGCCAAAGCCCGCGGTTGTGGCGGAGGAAGGGAAAGTCGCTAGTGGGGCAGCAGCGGTGGCGGCGAGGGGGCGCGGAAACCTGCCCACCGCCTTAGAGCAGGGGCGGGATCCGGGTGCCCCGCGAGGACCTCGTCGGCCTCCCGCGACTCGCCATCGAATCTGCCTCCGGCTGTGCCACAGACGCGAGACCCTGAGTTTTCCGAGGGCCTGCTCCCTCGGGTGGTACTTGGTGGCCGGGATAAGCCCCTCTGGGCTCTTATTGAACAGCCCCTCGGCCATCCCGAGCTCTGACTTGGCGCTGTCGCGGCTTTTTGCTCTGTCCCAGCCTCGAGGCGCGCGAGGACCCCGAGGAAACTGCAGGCACAAGCGCTCAATGCATCCCGCCGCCTCCCCCACCGCGCCCCCTCCCTCACCGCCACTTACCTCCTGCACCCTCTTCTCTCCTGCAGACGTGGCCCTTTATGGTGGCCGGGAAGCCCGAGAGTGACCTGAAAGAAGTGACCGCGAGCCGCTTGTGTGGGACCACGGCGTCCTGACCTTGGAGGTGCGAGCCTGGGAAAGGCGCGCTCCCGGGGGGGGCGGCCCCGGGAAGGCGACCCCTGCCCTCCCTGCTCTCTATCTCTGCTTCCCCCTCACGGCGCTCCTCCCTCTCCCATCCCGCGAGAACACTTTACAGCGACGAGGAGATTCGTTTCCAAACCAGAGGAGATCGATTGTACTTAGAAATATTCCCACCTATTTAACTTTATTAACTCCTACCGTGGGTGACTCTGCGAGCCTTGCTGGTCCAAGTGCAATATGTAATTATAAATCTATAAATAGATAATAAGAGCCTATCAACGTGTATCTTTTGTACAATATGTTGTAAAATGTAGATCATAGAATAGCTGACTTTGACAGTCACATTTATAAAGTAACTCACTGAAAGATATATATTTTTTTCAAACGAGTTTTGCTACTTTCGAAAATAAATCTTTCTTTATATTGCTAAAAGCCCTGACGTTGGTGTGATTTTTGAAAAATTTACTTTGGGATAGAAAAGTGGGGGACTACGGGGAAATTTTAATAATAAATTCTTTCAAACCTCAATCCAAACTCCTAGAGACAGAGTGTGTCTAAATAGATTTCCACGATGAAAGTGCAGATTCTATTATGCACTGAGACCTTGAAAGAAACTCTTGTCTGTCGTATTTGCAGGTTATTTTTAGGACAATTAGAAATGATATAACTGCAAACGAAGACCGGGCAGTATTCAAGTTATTAACAGTTCAAGCAAAAAAAAAAAAAAAACACCAGAAAAGAGCCATCAGCTTTCCAGGTATTCCGCGTTGTCATGTTGATGGCAGCAGGATGGGGCACTCTCCGTTTTATAACTTTCCAGGCGTGGACGTGAACCTAAACAACTCAAGTTTGCCAGCTAGGGAAGAAATAATGGGAGCTCTGACACATGTAAATTCCACAACCCTTAGGATGTATGTCTCTTCCGATGATTTTCAAAGTGCTGCATGCAACGTACAGAATAAATTCCTTCTTTTTAATTAGCTGACTAATTAATTAAATCAATAAACGTGCATGCCTACATTTTGCGTGCGCTGAGCCGTGCGTCCAGCTCCCCGCCACGACTTCCGGCGGGCTGGGTTTTAATTTAAACATCTTCCAGGCTACGGAACAGCTCCTTGGGGGAGATTAAGTTGAGATAAACAGAGAGGCGAGGCCCAGGAGCCTGGGAGCGGGCTCCCTCGCTGCCCCAGCGCAGCCCGCGGCAGCCGATGCGCCAGATGCCACCGGGGCTGTTTAATGTTCGGGGTTATGACCGCAGTGTTTACAAGACGTCGTCGGTTATTTATACTGTTATTCCTCGCAGAGGGCCTTGAAACTTCCGCTTCGTTTGCCCTTTCTTTTCGATGTTTTTTTCGTCTTCTTTTCCTCGGCTCAGTTTGGCACCTGGATTAAGAGCCTGCTCGCCCCCTGCCCTGCACTTACCTTGGGCCAACTCCAGGGGCGGCTGCGGGCCGGAGGGCGAGGAGGGCGCCTGGGCGTGGGGAAAGCAGCCCGCGAGGCCTGTGCGGGCCTGGGAACCGCTCTGCCCAGCGCGTTCCCGGCGAGGGGCCGTTCCCACGTTCCCAAGTGCAGTTCTCCACGCTTCAGAGGCTGGGGACTTGGGCGACTCCTCGTCCACGTGCCTGTCGTTTGCACGCCGGAGGGCTTTTCCCCGGCCACCTTCCCCAAAGCTGGGTTCCAGGTCACTTCTACCACAGGGCCGGGGCCCTCGCCTCGACCTATCCAGAGCTCGAGTTGGCGCTGAGTCCCAGCGCGGCTTGCAGTTGTTTGCCTTTCGGGGCTAGAAAGTTCTCCCAGCTCCCACCGAAGTTTTACAAACCAAGTGACCCAAATTCTGCGTACTTGACGCAATGATCCCGTAAAGAAGTCACCTCTGCTTGCTCATTCGCTGACGACCTCAAACTGCAGGCGATTTTTTTTTTTAATTCTCATGCCTCACACAATTTGAAGCCTTTGCTTTCGCCATGAGGCCGTTAAAACTGCCGCCTGGGTTGGAGCCCAGTTTCTGCCTCCAGCTCCCTGTTTCCTGAAAGGGAATACTGAAATGGGAATCCTGTTTTCTCATCTCGGGAAACAGGGAAAACAGTGATGATAGTGACAAAAATAATCACAGTCATACTTGCCTTTTCCCCTCACAGTCTTAAGTGGGGTTCAAATGAGAACTGATCTGTGCAATCGCTTGGTACAGGAAAAGCTCGGAGCAAATGGCAGTTACTTTTACTAAATGGCCTGTTGTGAGCTACCTTTTCTAGACCCTAATTCATCAGAACTGAAAGTGTCACAGGCAGTGACGATCTTTTCATTGCATGAACCAAAACACTCTTCCATGCAAGGAGGAAAGTTGGAATTTCATTGAAAGTTACAATCCCCTACTCTTACCCACATTCCACCCCTCCTTAGTGCTCTCCAAATTTGTCCAGGGTTTTCTACCATCACGACCAATTTCTTAGAAATCAGGAATCCAGAAAAAATTCAGAAAGCAAAGAAAGGGCCTGGAAAAATAGGAGAAGGCAGACATTGGTGTCTGGAGGTGGGTCACCCAATTCACTCTGAAGCCTGGGCCAGGGGCCTGGGTGCACCCCAGGCTCTTCTGTTGGTTGACTGCATGGGGCAAGCAGCGGTGGAAATGGCCAGTTGTGGCTTCCCCCAGCCCCAGGAACATGGCAGAGTGGCCTCTCCATTCCCAGTCACACGCAATCTGAACATCTCTCCTTCCTCCTCCTCCTCCAGAGCACAAAGCATCAGCATTCCTAGCCCATCGTCCGGGACTTCCTTCCACCTCCACCCCAGAGGGGGTGACTCCTAGCCTGTCGGGACACAGCCCAGGTACAGGGTGTTGCTTGGTTTGAATAGGAGTGCGGTCTCCCTTTGCTACAGACCAATATAGTTGGGGGTGAAGGGTTGGGAATGGCCTGGTCGTGACCTCTTGGTCAAGTAAACTATCTTAGAAGGTATTTTTTGGAAAGAACCAGGCGAAAGACCAAAGGGATAGTGGACACCTGATGGGAGAATGGAGCTTCTCTAGCATGTCTGTGAGTCCTTCGGAGGAACCCAATGCTGTTTAGATGACTGGAGCTTGTGCAGGGAAGTCCTTTCTCTCATTGTCTCTCTCTGATTGCATGCAAGACTCTTTACAAGCAACTCAGTGTGCTTCTAGCAGGCTCTCCTACTGTGAAAACCAGACTTCTTTTTAAAAAGAGAAGCCCCAAACAAGCTCCAGCACCCTTGGTTATATTTAGTGATCAGTGAAAAACACTTCCCAGGGAGGCTTCTAATTCAGTCCTCCTTCAGTGTGTCTCAGGATTACCTGGAGGACTCGTGGAAGCAGATCGTGGGGCTCCACGCTCCAGAGTTCCTGATACACAAGCTTTAGGAAAGGGCTGAGAGATTGTATTTATTGTAACTCCCCGAGGGAAGGTCCGGACACTACAGTATGAGAATCACTGTTTTGGGTTCTGCCTCTTTTGGGAAACAGAAAGAGTTAATACAGAGAGAAAGAAAATGTTTTGGATTTTTTGTTTTTTTAAGAGGCTGCATTTTCCGGGCTCCAGTTTAATTTCCTATTCACTCCACGATGGCAAGCAGTGGATACTTGAGCCTTAAATGTCAGCCTGGAAATCAAACCACTCATGCTCAGGAAATAAAAGATGTGTTTGCACCGAGTGCGTGGACGTGGGCGCGCTCATCTTGTGCCCCCAAAGACAGGCTTCAGTTATCTGGGGATGAATTAAAGACCTGGGCGAATAAGGGCACGGCTGCTGCTGGCACCTTTGCGACCTCTGAGGGGGAGACAAATCTCGGCGTCCGGGCCTCACGCTCCCCTGAGACTCCTTGGTTGCGCTGAGGACACGCCGAGGCCAGATGAGATGTCCCCATCACTCCTGGGGCCGTGGAGGGTGTTAGAGGTGCAAGCTGGTTCGCTCTAGTCTGGGGCTCTGTGCGCCGGGCAGGTGGGAGGTCGGCCTGGGTTTAGGGTGCGGGGATGCGATGTGGTTGGTGGTGAATGTGGGGTGGAGCCGGCGGGCAGGGGAGGGACCCGAGCGCAGAGGTGGAGGGTGGAGAAAGGATTGGCTCCTCTGCACGCGAGGAGAGTTTACGGAAGAAGGCGGGAGGAGGAGAAAGGAGCCTGGGAGTTCAGAGCCAAAGCCGACAGATGTCCTCCTGGGTCCCTGTTCCTTTCGGGCGCCTTCTCCGGCCCGGTGCAGAGACGCCGCTGGTGGCACTTCTGAGGTGCCCGCATCACGCGGCGGTGGACGTGAAGCGCTGGCAGAGGACGGTTGGTCCGCGCAACATCCTTTCTCGGATTTGCATCTTTCAATCCAAACGACGGCTTTCGCCGGGGAGCTCGCGGAGTGCCAGCTCACCTGGTTTCCTGGAGGCGTTTTGCCTCGACGCGTCTTTGACCTTTAGATCTGGGCAGGCTCCGCTGGTCCATCCTCCTCCGCTTTCACGCAGGGATTGACCACCCCAGGGACTGGGCTTAAATCCCCTCCCTGGGCAGAGGCGGGAGAAGGGGTGAGAAATGGTGGAGAGAGCTCTCGGTTTGGCTGTGGCCGAGTTAGAGAACCAGCCTCCAACAGAGCATCCCTACAGGGCCTTCGGTACCCAGCCCGCAGGGTGGCGCCTGACGCCTCCCGCGGCGCTCCATAAATGCTGGGTCGCCAATGAATCATTAACTCTTTGAGGTTATGGAGAAGGGAGTAGCATAAGAGAGAGGGCAGCTGGAGCAAAGCAACTGGCAGTGGAGCGGTTGCTGTGGTTAAATTAAACCTTGATCTCTTACGGTGACGCTGAGGTACGAATTTGAGAAGAATAAAAGCCAGCAGTCACGACAGGGCCAGATGCGATTCCTGGGTGTGGGATGTTTAAACTGCCCTCCCCACCACTCAGATGGAATCTGTTCTTTTCCTTTCCAGTGGAAGATGTTATTAGTTATTTTTGAATTAATGTGACCCTCAGGCCAGAATCATTAGCTTAAATAAATGCTTTGAATAATGGAAATAACCCAAGATACTTTATAAGAATAAAATGTTCACATGGCCTTCTTTTAAAATTAATCTGGTTGGTGATAAATAATTTGTTGTTTTTTACAGATGTAGTTTAGATCCTGATATAGTGGGGAGAGTTTTGGGCTGAGCCTCTGGACAAAATTCTTGACCTTTCAGGACCTTGGTTTTTCCATCTGTTAAATGGGTATAATAATGACTGCTTTAGTAAGCTACTGTATGTAGACTATGCCTGGTATGTAATAGGCACTAATTTATGTTATTTTCTTTCCCTCTTCTCCCCTTCTTCTGGTCATTATGTTATAAACCCAAGTGCCAAAAAGAATTATGTGAAGGCGCCCAAAAGGAACAGGGACATCTCCAGCTGGGAAGCAGGAACCTCTAAACTTTTCTTTTGGGTCATTTGCCAGCATATCTCATCTAGAATTATTTTTCTTCTTTTACACTTTATGTGATTTCCACCATCTTTTGCTGCCTCTAACCTCTTACTTCCAGATATCCATTTCCCACTTAAAAGTTCCTTCCCTGACGAATAAAAAAAAAAAAAAAAAAAAAAAAAAAAAAAAGAAAGAAAGAAAGGACAAGCATACTTTCTCTCCCCACCAAGAGTAAATGAAATCCAAGATATCTCTAAAGCCAGCATAATTTTTCAAACCATTACGGGTCATTTGGTCACAAAGAACAAAAATCAATTCATAATGGGTCAAATTAAAAGGGGAATGAGGTATTGTAAAGATAGTCCAGGCTTTGGCTGACATCTCCAGGCAGAAAACAAACAGTAGCCAGGATTTAGGGAAAATCCACTGGGAGACTGAAAAGTCAAGAGTGAAACCCCTTCTCTTACTCTGGGGCTCTCTCGTCCCTCATCTCTGCCAGTTTTCTGCATTTTCTCCTCTGCAACCCAGTTCTCTGCATTGACTTGCTTTCTACTCACCATTTTTCAAATGAATTTTCCATTTCATAGGGGTTAGGTTTCTTAAGTTGCTGACTTTGGTTCTGACAAGAACATTCAGTTGCAGACTCCACTATCCAAAATTTCCATCTCAGCATCTCTTAATTTGAATTCTCAGGATAGGGACCACTACTGACTTGTTCTAGCTGTCTACAATGGGATTCTTCAGGCCCGTTGTCCCATCAGCTGTGATCTGCTGAGAACAGATTGACAGGTTGGGAATATTTTTGGGATGGGGTCTCTGGGTAAGGGAAGAACATGAAATCTCCTTGTTACAAATGTAATCTAATGCAATCATGACTGGGCATCTGCATATGGACCACTTGATTTTATTTTGTATACCAGTGGTGAGCTCCATGTATTTGGAAAAAGACCATGTTCACAGGTCTTGTTTCCTTGATGTGTGTGGGGCAGTGTAGGATAACAACAGAAAATATATATTCATATAGCTTAAATGAATTACTTTATTGAACAGAACAATTTATTGAGATAAATCACCACCACTTTTTAGCACATAGAATGTTATTATTGGACATATTTGAGAAATACCAACATTGATTCCATTTTCCTAATTATTTTTCATTCATTTGCAGCTCACAGATATGCACTATCACATCCCTCCTTCAAAACAATCTTTCCCAGGCGATAATATTATCTTCACTGTCAGATAGGGCAATTGAAACTCATGGAGGGGACCTAAATCACCAAAAGCTAGATAGTGAGAGAAAGAGACATAAAGCTGAATATAGAATTATTGTATTTCATTGAATCTGAAATGGGCTTCCACCTTGAACACGGGAGGGTCCCTATGGTAAAAGAAATTAAGGAAGGTTATGAATTGTTCTGAATGATGTTATAATGACAGATACAGGTCATTATACATTTTGTCAAAACCTATAAAAATGTGCAGTGCAAAGTGTAAACTATAATGTCAACTATTGACCATGGTTAGTAGTAATGCTTCAATATGTGTTCATCAATTGTAAAAAATATATCACACTAATGAAAGATGTTGTTAATGGGGGAAAGTGTAGGAGGGGGAGTGGGTGGGGTATATGGGAATTACCCTATATTTTTGATGTATCACTTTTGTAATCTAAAGCTTTTTTAAAAATAAAAAAAATTTAAAAAGGAAGGTTGTGGCCAAAAGTAAGGCATACCTTTATCTTATAGTTATATCTTAGGGTTGTATAATAACTTTAAGAAAAAGAAAGATAGTGACAATAAAAGCATGGCGATGCTTTTGTGTTACTTAGCATTTTTATTTTATACTTATGTTAAAATCTCTTTTACACTTACTTAGACATATACTTTAGCCTATATCATTCTTAGGAAAAAATAAAAGGAAGTTATATGCAAAGTAAATTAGCTACAATATCCTGAAACTCTTTCACATTCAGAATCTAATTCATTCTGGATCCTTTATAATTATTTATTATTAATTATTAAAATCTGGTGACTTTCCACCCATTATGTATCATTTAGTTTTTGTCATCTAATAAACCACCCCAAAACCCAAAGTCTTAAAACAACAGGCATTTCTTATTGCTCACGAGTCCGTGGGTCAGGTGCGTAGTTCTGCTGGTTTGGGCCCAGCTTTGCTCTTTTCCTTGGGCTTGCTCATGCCTCTGTGGGTGGCTGTTGACTTGGCTGGGGCTAGCTGATTGAGAATGGCCTCGCTAGCACGCCTGGTGTTTGGCTGTCTGCTGGCTGAGGTGATGCCTCTTATCATCCAGCAGGCTGGACTTGTTCTCATGGCAACTGAGCAGGGAACAGATGCTCACAAGACCTCTTGGGACTTGGCTCAGAACCAGCGTAGCATCCCTTCTGCTGTGATCTACTTGCTAAAACGAGCCACAAGTGCATCTCAAATTCAAGGGAGGGGAAAACCGATTCTATCTCTTGATGGGAGAAGCTGCAAAGTCACATTCCAAGGAGCATGGATACAGAGAGGGGTGGAGATTTGGGGCCATTTTTATCATCAGTCTACCAAATTAAGATGCTCTTAAAAGTTTTTCTCATTCAGAGTCTCGCTCTTCTGAATCATTTAACACTTCGGATTGTCAATAACTAGTGATTTACCACCTAAGGTTATTAAGACCCTTTCTTAGACAAGCATTTTTCTTATAGCACTGATTTTCTTCCAAGCCACTGATATCCATTCTGCAGGTTTCAGTGCTGACCCCTCCTTGATCTTGTTAGAAAGGGGAATAAAGAAAATGCCAACATAGATTAGTCAGTCCAACTTTCTTTTATTTGTTCTTAGATTTGGAAGTTTGTCTGGCAAGTGTAGTAGGCTGAATAGTGGTCCCAAAGACATCAATCCCTAATCCCTGGGACCTGTGAATATTTCCTTATTTGGAAAGCAGGGTCTTTGAAGCTGTGGTTAAGGATCTTGAGATGGAACGGTATCACTGGATAATCTGGGTGGGCCCTAAACCCCATCACAAGAGAGAGGTAGAGGGCTTAGGGAAATCACAGTCACCTGACCAGCAGCCAGAGCCCAGCCCTCACTGACCCTCACCTCCTTCTCTGGGAAAGTCACAAACACATGCTGAGTGGCCTCCTTGGCCTCCCACTACCCCCACCTCCTTTTCTCCTGTGTGCCCTTCCACAACCTGGGGGAGATGTTACGTTGCATGAAAAAGGCCTGACCAGTCCTTAAACCTGGGAGCTGGGAACAACCACTTCCAGATGCTAATCAGAACAGGAATTCTCAGAAGCAGGGCCCCCTCCCCCCGAGGTGGATAAAACCACACTCAAACAGTATAGACTGGTCTCGGTTCTGTGGCGTGAAGTGGGTCATGAGGTGATGCCATCTACAGACAACGATCCAGAGCAGTGTCAGTTTTCCACCACCCTGGGAGACCAGGCGTGATAGGACTTCTTCCCCTGCTCTTTTGGACTCTCTGTGCTGCGTCAGTGACAAGGAGATTATTTGCCCTTTCTGGACTCTTTATTCTGTGCATGTAATAAAGGGATCATTTGCTGAAAGTTTCTGTTGTGCCCTGAACCTGTTTTCCCAGGACACATCATTGTAGCCACTGGCTCCACAGTGCCCAGGAGAAGGTGACATGAAGCCTGAGGCAGAGATCAGAGTGATGCAGCCACAAGAGAGGGAGGCAGGCGGCCACCAGAAGCTGGAAGAGCAGGGGACGAGTCTCCCCTAGAGCCTCCAAGGAAGCACGGCCCTGCCAACACCGAAATTTCAGCCCAGGGAAACTGATGTTGAACTTCTGGCCTCCAGAACTCAGGGAAAGTGCATTTCCGCTGTTTTTAGCCCCCACATTGGTACTAGTTTGGTATGACAGCCCTAGGAAATGAACACAGCCACTGATAGGCAAGTCTCTCCTTTGCATGTAACAAAATGTAACTGTCTCATTTATTTGTGTTTTTCTTCCTTTCTTAGGTCCTGTGATGCACTTGAATGATACTTTGTAATAAAATACAGAATTATGGATATTCCTCCAATGACAAATGGGTGTTCTCTGTTTCCATGCCTTCCTGTGCACAAAATAACATTTTTCCATGCTGAGTCAGAGTGTAATTTTTTGAAGACAGCTTTAATGGCAATTAAGCCAGACAGATTTCAAAAAAGTTGAGTAATATTGTAATATTTTTACAATAATGAAAAAGCAGGTACTGTTTCGATGCTAAGGGTCAATAATGGGAGTCTTTAAGGGGGTATGGGATTTTCCCTTTTGGAGTAATGAAAACATTTTGAAATGGACTGAGCTGATGACAGTTCATCTCTATGATGAAACTGAGAGCCACTGAGGGTATAATTTGGATGGATTGTACAAGGCAGGGGACCGTATAACACAGTGAACCCCATCGTGAGTGATGGACTGTGGTTAACAGTACAAATATAAGAACGTTCTCTCATGAACTATAACAAATGTACAATACTAATACATGGTGTTAATAATAGGATGGTTTGTGAGAATAATACATCAAATATAAGCTGTGGACTATAGATAACAGTAATATTAAGATGATGTTCTTTCATTAATTGTAGCAAATGTGTCACAACAATGTAAAGTGTTGGTGGGGGGTAATACATGAGAATCCTGTATGGTATGCATGATTGTTTTGTAAACTCACAACTTCTCAAATTAAAAAAATCCTTCTAAAAAAAGCCTATGTTAAGATGTATCCCAATTTCAAAAATGTGAAAAAAAATATGCATCTTAGAAGGATGACATACAGTAGCTCATTGCAGCCCATGCATCACTCACTGAGTGTCCACTGTGTGCATGACCCTGAGCTACACACTGGAAACGGATCAATAAGATGTCACCTTCCTGATCTCCATCTTGGTTCTTCCTCTCCAGTGGATGCAGAATCTCTGCAAGGACCTGGAAGGACAGGGCAGCCTTGCATTCTGGAAAGCACCAACCATGCCAGCTTCCCAGAAGGACTGGCCACCAAGACATGCTGGCTGCCCTCACCACACTATGGCCACTAGGCTACAGATACTTCAGCCTGCCATTCATGAAGCTATCCCAACATGAAGTGCTCCAGACAAACCAATCTCTCAGGGGTGGGCAAGTGTCTGGATAAGTGATTTCCAAAGTCTTCTGTACATCCAAGGTGATTGTTCTGGAAGCTTTTTATTCCATAACCCTGAGAGCAGATCTCAGGCCATTCAGAGATGGACTACATGTGGTGGACCATTATTATGCTACACAAAATTCTGCTTTACAGGCCGCCATTGTGAAAATATACACACTTGGTCCTAGGCCAAAAATGTGCAAGAAATGGCAGGTGAATTATCAGAACCTTGTCTCCACTGCTGGAAAATCAACAAAAAAGAGATATGAATGATAGAGCAGCAGAGCCCACTCTGCCCCAGGAGAGCTGTATATAAATTCAAGATTAACTTTTCATCTCTCACCTGCCAAGCCTGTTGCCTCATCTTAGAGACCTTCCCCTCTAACAATTTATAAACCTCCCAAACTCTTTTGTCTCCAGCAGCTGTATTTTACTCTTTCTTCTCTTTTTAATTTTATAAATCAATTCACCAATTATGTGATGGTGAATCCCACTCTCTTTTTCAGTATTTCGTAGCAGGTACATTTATTAGAATAAAGTTAATAAAGTTAAAAATTGATATTTTCAAAATCTCATAGGCAGGCCTAAGACCTGTGGGCTTTATCACTAACTTGCTATGGCCTTAAGCCACAGAATCATTTAATCTCTCTGTGTCTTGGTTTCTTCACCAGTAAGATGATTTCTAAAGTTACTTTCAACTTTAAAAAACAAAAAGTCATCTTGACTTTAGGGAAAATTTCCTGTAGTTTCTGAGGAAGTCTGCTGGTAATCAGGCTGCTAAATACCCCACCCAGTCTAAACTGGAAGTTGCAGAAAGTCTCAGAAATTGTGGGTCCCATGAGGAGTGTTAGAACTTCTGCTGGCTCTGACCGATGGAACCAAGAAGAGCAGGAGACTCCTTCTAGGACTGTCTCTCTTTAGAATGATTTCTTTTTCCACATGTATGATGGCTAATTTCAAGTGTCACCTTGGCTAGTTGTAATATCCAGTTGTTCAGCCAAGCACTGGCCTGCTTGTTACTCAGAGCATTTTGCAGGTAGAATCTGCATGGACAATCAGAAGAGAAGGGTGATGGTCCAAAGGCATTGCATGCTCTGAAGACCTTCAAAGAGTTTAATATTTTATCGTATTTTTATTTCTCCCATGCCCAGTTTAGTTAACCGTTCTATGACTTTCATAAATGTTGGTTGTGTCTGTCTTTTCACTGCTTCCCTTAAGCCACGGTGCCCATCTCGAATCTTTGCCTGCATCTTCCAGGAGTAGAATTCTGGGCCAAAGAGCAAAACCAAGTTTAGGGTCTTGGCACATATTGCCAAATTTCTTCTCATTTTATGCTCCACCAGCAATTGCTCAGTTCACTAATTGGACTGAATTTTAAACTTAACTGGTTTTCTCCCTTTAACAGATAGGAAAATCTAATCGTTCCACAAATAAAGAGAATGAGGAATTGAGGTAGATGAATTTCTCTCTTCTCCAACTAATTTGTACCATCACCTATTTTGGATCAAACACAACTTTTAAAAACATAGCAATAATATAGTTTCTTAGGCGAGGGCTGGAGGGGAACATAAAAAACATTAAAACTGTTAAGCTGTTAGGAGAGGGAAGACACTAGTTTTTAAATTTTTTTATCTTTCTTTTCAATCCTCAAGAAGCTTTTAAAAATTCCACCTCATATGACTCGCAGGAAAGGCTTTCACTCCAAAGCTCCTATCAACAGATTGTTGTCAAATTAAAACAGGCTCTGTTTAGGCAGTGTCTCCACTAAAGAGGGCTTGCCATCTTCAGGCCTAGTTGGACCACAAAAAAGAAAGAAACAGAAAGAAACAGGCCAGCACACAACTCATGAAGGGAAAATAGAAGAGGACTTGATTAAATTTGTATTTTACTCTTCACTTCTTACTGCCTCTGAAAATAATTAAAATAATTATAATAATTCTGTGTAGGAAGCTTAGGCTGTGTCAGACCCTAGAATGAGGGAGGGACATGGAATCTCAAGATGCGAACACTTGGTCCTCCTGGGTGTGGCAGCCCAGGCTCGGGAATCTCCAGGGGCCTACCTCTCCCGACGCCACTTAAATGCAAACGCCCCCAACCCTGCAGATCTCAGACTTTGTTTTTCTTTTAATTAACTTTTTTTTCTGATTCTGAGAATAATCCATGATAATTCAAAGCATTTTGAAAGAAAACATTTACTTCCAGAGAAAGATTGATGTAACAAAATTAGATTCATACTGTATATACAGTTCGTGTTTAACATTATAGAATAAGCTTCTCGTCACCTCAAATATTTTTTGGAAAAAAATGATCTTTAAAGACTGAAAAACAGTCCGTTTCATGCTTAAACCATCATTTATTTAATTAAATTAAACTATTTTTGGACATTTGGGTTAGCCCTAATTTTTCCTATGATAAATAATACTGCACTGAACATCATAATACACCCTTATGTCTTTGATTACCTCTTGGATTATTTTCCGTGGGAGATATTCCTAGAAGTGATTCTTTATAAATACTGCTAAACTGCTTTCCATCTAAACTCTTAACGGCAGTGTATGAGAATGCCTATTACAATAAGCCTTTGTAACAATATTAAATATTCTTCTTCTAAATCTTTGTCAAAGATACCACGTTGCTATTTTTCCAGGTTGTTTTCAAACCTAGTCTTGGTAACTTTATTCAGGCAACTTTTACAAAAAATTAAGTAAACAAAAATCAAATGGAGGGGAGCGGATGTAGCTCAGTGGTTGAGCGCCTGCTTCCCATGTACGAAGTCCTGGGTTCAATCTCTGGTATCTCCTTAAAAAAAAAAAAATTAATTAATTAAACGGAGTTTCTGACCCCAGAATTGTGCAAGGATTACGCAGAAAGGCAGTTTCCTTTCCTTGGCGGTGTTTTGGGTGGGGCGGCTGCCCGGGAGGCTGACAGCTGGAGTTAGGCACCACCGCCCCCTAGAGGCTGCCTGTGTGCTCTGGTCACTGCCGCCTTGATGAACTTGACAGTCAGGAAATGTTGAGGGACTCGAAGAACAGGGACCCAGGCGCGCCGCTTGGTTTGCAAGGGCTCAGAAGTGCGGTGAGAAAGCGTGACCTCTGCTTACAACTGGAGCTAAGGGACGCTTAAGCCTGATGACCTGTTCCCAAAGGAATCTGGACTGGATGGGGGTGGGGGCAGTGGAGGCCCCGGGAGGAATCCCACCTCGCACGAAAAGAAGAGCTGAGTAGGCCAAACCCCTCGGCAGGGCCTGGAGACCAAGACGCATCCGCTCCAGGGACATGAGACACTGGGCTCCACCTGCTCCGCCGCTGCGGGGCCAAGAACCGGGAGCCGGAGCGTGCACCACCGTGCTGGGAGCCAGCCACAGAGAGAGGGGTTTCTTGGTAGTTGGTGTGAAAAGAGCCTCCGGAACCGGTCCCAGGAAGATCAGCAGAGAAGGGGGCAGGAACCCACGGGGAGAGAGGCGTGGGCTCTCACTGGGAGCCACGGTGGTTCCTTGGAGCGGCGCGAGGGTGGGAGGCGCCGACGCTGGCGCAAGGGGACCGGAGCCCACCGCTCTGACCACTCTCCAACCCGGCTCTTCTGCCCAGTCCCCCAGAGAGTCCTATATTTAACATGACCCCATACAGGTTCGTCCTAGGAATTCAAGAAAGTAAAGACTACGCCTGCTTCTCAAGCCGGCGAGGCTCAGAGCAGTGGGGTGGCTGCAGGACAAATGGGGCAGATTTGTTCTCACCCATCAGTGAAGACTTTTTCACTTTTGTAAAATTTGTAGACTCAACCCTATCATGTGTACATCCCATAACCTTTTCATTTCTCAAATTAAAAGCCTTTTACTTTTGACCACTGTTAATAGTGGAGTGCAGAGCCTTCCAAATAGTTTTCTGTGCTTGGGGAAAGAAATCCATAAACATACACACTAACAAGTATATATACACATATGTACATGCAAGTGTACATGTGCATGTCACATGTTGATTAATAGGTTCAACTTCATAGGGATAGAAACATAAAACAGTTTTATTTTTTTCCCATTACTATGCCATGTCAAATCTGTCCCTGATGGGGAGCAGATCCCTAAGGAGATCTTGGGGAGATGATAGAGCATTCCCAATGCTCTGTCATTAGAGGTAATTTCAGTATTGTCCAGTGTTATGAATTGAATCATGTCCCCCACAAAGGCATGTTCAAGTCCTGACCCCTGGTCCTGTGGGTGTGAACTCATTTGCAAAGAGGATCTTCAAAGATGAGGCCAAGGTGAATCAGCTTGGGCCTTAATCCAATATGACTGGAGTCCTTATAAGCAGAGGACCTTTGGACACAGCAGAAGGGGAAGGAGGAGACAGAAAACAGACAGCCATGAGATGGAGACAGGTTGAGCTGTGGACTGCTAGCAAGCCACCACCAGAATGCTTCAGACTTCAGAGAAAGCATGGCCTTGCTGACATCCTGATTTTGGACTTCTAGTCTCCAACACTGGGATACAATAAATTTTGGTTGTTTAAGCCAACCAACTTATAGCCTTTTTCATAACAGTCCTGGAAAACTAAGACATCCAGTTTAAAACCCAAATCTCATATCTGATGTCAGTTGTATCTCCTCTGTTAACCATGGCTCAGGGACCTGCAGGGAGTTTTCCTTTTGGTATCTCTACCAAGTCATTAACTTGTAGTAAAACTAGGGGAAGGGGGCCTGGAAAGGGAATATGGGTGAAGACACTTCTTTATCAACTGCCCGCTGTTGGGATCCTCTACTGGTTCTTGCTGCTTCTCTGGCCAACTCCCGCTTTTCCTGGCAGCCATCTGCAGAGCAAGGGTCCAAACATTTGCTTTCACTTGGGCTCATGAGTGAGTCCTGCTGGCTTTTATTGAGAAGGGCAAGTTGGGCCGGAAAAGGGCGCTGTGAAGCCACCCTTCTGCACAGTTTCCTGAAGTGGGATTTATTCCTAGATCTTCAAGGCTAGTTGTTGCGACCACTTTGGGCTTGTCTTCTTGCCACTGGGGTCTCCTCACCTAGTGGTCAGCTCTCCTCTTTCTGCCATTCATCTCCAGTTCTCTTTCCCTGCTTACATAGATACATGGGCACATTGATCAACCAACAGCTTAAATCAAAATTGAAAAAATTCATTAGGGGAACAAGAAGCCTGTCTCATAATTTTTCAGGCAACCTCAATCTCTGTAGGCAATTATCCTCACCCTCCCTCCCTTGCTTGTAGAGGAGTATAAGGCTCTTCCTTCTTTTTTTTTTTTAAAGATTTATATATTTATTACCCACCCTCGTGGTATTGTGATCGCTGTCTGCTCTCTGTGTGTTCTTCTGTGTCTGCTTGTCTTCTCTTTAAACAGCACCTGAAACCAGTCCTGGGACCATCCGGAGTGGAGAGAGGCATTCAATCTCTTGCGCCACCTCTGCTCCCTGATCTGCTGCATCTCTCATTGTTTCTCTTCTGCGTCTCTTTTTGTTGCGTCATCTTGCTGTGCCAGCTCTCCTGTGCGGGCCAGCTCGCCTTTCACCAGGAGGCCCTGGGAATCGAACCCCGGACCTCCCATATGGTAGACGGGAGCCCAGTCACTTGAGCCATATCCGCTTCCCTCTCCCTTCTTTTTCCCATGGGAAGTCAATGGAGAAGACTCCAAAGATTCCCTCTGCTCCTATCTCCACCCTCGAGTTTTCTGTTTCTAGCTGCAAAGGAGCACTGGGGTGATGGTTGAGGGTGGAGGAAGGGGAAAGCACTGTTATAATGGTTGGAGGTAGCAGAGTTAATTTGCCCTGCTATTTTCAAACCCTATAAGAGACATCCAGCTTCAAATGTTTGTTCTTTCTTAGAGTGTGTCTCTATAGAATAGGATTTTTTTTTTTTTTGAGGTACCAGGACCAGGGATTGAACTCAGGACCCCACATGTGGGAAGGCGGCGCTCAACCACCGAGCCACATCAGCTCCCCTGAGTTGGTTTTTACATTTGTTTTTGTTTGTTGTTTGTTTCCATTTTCTTTAGGAGGCACCGGAAATCGCACCTGGGACCTCCCATGTGGGAAGTGAGCACTCAATTGCTTAAGCCACGACCACTCCCTGGAATAGGTTACTTCATGTCCCTTGGTCCACAGCTGTGGGCCTTAGTTTCCAATTCTAAGCAACAGTAAAAGCCCCACTTGATATTTGGTTAGATGTAAAATTTTTGTTATAAAAAATGAGCATGCCATAAATCTTATTCCGCAGTTTGTTTTTTAAAGGACATAATTCTACATAATTTCATTGTATGGATACTATAATGTGTTTAACTTTTTCTTTATTGATGGATAAGTTTTTCTAATTATTTTTCATATTACAAAAAAATGTTAAAAGGAGTGTCTTTATTCTTTAGGCACTCACGCTAGTATTTATGTAGAATAGGCTCATTCAGGTGGGATTGCTGGTCTTTTAAAAGTTTTGGATAGCTACTATCAAATTGCTCTCTCCAAAATTTCAATAGGTTCATTTGAAAAAAATCATCAAATAGAATTCAGTAATATATAAAAATAATTTCATGCCATGATCAAGTGAGGTTTATTCTAAGGATGTAAATCTGGTTCAATATTTGAAAACCAATCAATGTAATGTAATCCACCATCCTAACAAGCTAAAGAAGAAAAATCACATGGTTATATCTATTAATGCAAAAAAGCATTTGACAACATTTAACACCCATTCATGATTAAAACTCTCAGAAAAATAGGAAGAAAGGGGAATTTTTGTAGATAATGAGCATCTACCAAAAATATCTACAGCTCACATTGTACTTAATGTTAAAAAATGAATGCTTTCCTTCTAATATCTGGAATAAGACAAGGATGTCCACTCTCACCACTCTTATTCAACATAGTGCTGAAAATTCTAGCCAGTGCAATAGATAGAGAGAAAGAGAGAGAGGAGGAGGGAGGGAGAGAGAGAGGGAGAGAGGAAGGAAATAAAAGTCATACAAACTAGAAAGGAAGAAATAAACTGTCCTATTTATAGATAGGATTGTCTGTGTAAAAATCCCAAGGAATGTACCCAAAAATGAAGAAAAAGAAAGAAAAAACCCCACACCATACTTACTTGGCACAGGAGATACCGTGATCCCTGGGAGAGGCTTATCCATTGCACTCAGGATGTGCTGACCCCTGTGATTTCCCCAAATGTGGGAAACTTGACTGCATAATTTGTGGTAGTGGGGGTCTGTGTTCATATTTTCCCCTTAAAAAAAAAAACCCACACCAAATAAACTCCTAAAATTTAGAAGTGAGTTCAGCAAGGTTGCAGGATATAAGCTAAACAAACAGAATTTAATTGTATTTCCATCTATCAGTGATGAACATGACACCAAAATTAGAAATACAATACCATTTACAATTGTTAACAAAAATCAAAATGAAATACTTAGTGCAAATCTAGTAAACCATGTACAGGGCTTATATGCTGAAAATGACAAAATGTTGATGAAAGAAGTCAAAGAGGATCTTTAAAAAATGAAGAAAGATTTCATATTCGTGGAGCATATGGTAGGTTGAATTCTGTACCCCAGAAAGAAGCACGTTCTTAATCCTAATTCTTTCCTGTGGGTGTGAACCCATTGTGAATAGGCCCTTCTGAAGAGGTTATTTTTAATTAAAGAGTGGCCCAGCTGAGTGAGGTTGGGCCTTCATCCTATTACTAGAGGCTTTACAAGAGAAAGCCACATGGAGAAGAAGCTAGAAGTCAACAGAACTGAGAAAAGAAAGTCGAAGGCATTGCCATGTGCATTACTATGTGATAGAAAAGTCAAGGAACCCCAAAGATTGCTGGCAGCCAACCCAAAACACTACAGTCTTTGGGGAGAAAGTATTGCCTTGCTGGCACCTTGATTTGGTCTTCTCCTAGCCTAGAAATCATAAGCCAATAAATTCCTGTTGTTTAAGTCAACCCATTGTTTGGCTTTTGTCTTAGCAGCCTGGAAACTAAGACCAGAGTAGAAGGCTCAACATAGTAAACATGTCAATTCTCTGCAAACTCATATATAGGGTTAACACAATCCAAAATTCCAGCAAGATCTTTGTAGATATAGATGAGATAATTCTAAAGCTTCAAGGAAAGTCAAGGAATTAGAATTGTTAAAACAATTTAGAAATAGAATAATAAAATGGGAAGAATCAGTTTACCTATTTCAAGTCTTATTATATAGCTAGAATAATCAATGAAGTGTGAAACTGATAGAAAGATAGACACATAGATCAATGATACAGAAGAGCAAATCCATAAATAGACGTAGACAAATATGCCCAACTGTTTTTTGACAAATGTGCAAAAGCAATTCAGTGGAGGAAAGATAATCTTTCCAATAAGTGGTCATGGAGCAACTGGACAGACATATGAAAAAAAAAAAAAAAAAAAAAAAAAAAAAAAAAAAAAAAAAAAAAACCCTCAACCAACGTCTCACTATTTGTAAAAATTTAACTGAAAATAGATCATGAATTTAAATAGTAAAATGTAAAATAAAACTTTTTTTAAAAAATCGGGGAAAACCTTTAGGATTAGGCTAGGCAAAGAGTTCTTAGACTTGACACTACAAGCATGATCCATGAAAGGAAAAATTAATAAATTGGGCTTCATCAAAATTAAATTTTTGTTCTATGTAAGACCCCATGAAAAGGATGAAAAAACAAGATACAAACTGGGAGAAAATATTTGCAGACCACATATCCAACAAAGGACTAATATCTAAAATATATAAAGACCTCTTAAAGTTCAGCAGCAGAGAGCAGACGTGGCTCAAGCAGGTCCGTTCCTGCTTCCCACATGCGAGGTCCCAGGTTAGGTCCTCGGTGCTTCCTAGAATGAAAAGAAACAAGCAAACAGCAAGCAAACAAGCGAGGGAACCAACTCGGGGGAGCCAACGTGGCTCAGTGGTTGAACGCCGGCTTCCCACATACGAGGTCCCGAGTTTAATCCTCAGCCCCGGTACCTCAAAAAAACAAAACAAACAAACAAACAAAAACAACAAAAACCTCATCAGTAAACCAATAAGCAATTTGATTAGAACACAGGTAAGTCATAAAGAGACATTTCACTGAACCATTTAATATAGATGGCAAGTAATTACAAGAAAAAATCTTCAACATTATTTGTCATTAAGGAAATACAAATTAAAACCAAAATGAGATCTCACTACACACCTATCAGAAAGGCTAAAATAAAAATAGTGACAACATCAAATGCTGGCAAGGATGTAGAGAAACTGCACTAATGTAAAATGGAATGTAAAATGGTACAGCCAATCTGGAAAACAGTTTGATAGTTTCTTAAAAAAAAACACAACATAAAAACATGCAGCTATCAAATGGCCCAGCAATTGTATCCCCAGATATTTATTCCAGAGAAATGAAAGCATGTGTTCACACAAAAACCTGTACATGAATGTTTACAGGAGCTTTATTTTTAATAGTCCATAACAGGAAACAAACCAGATGCTTTTCAACAGATGAATGGCTAAACAAGCTGAGGTACATCCATTCCACAGAACAATAATACTCAGCAATACGAAAGAATGAACTGCTGATACATGCAACAACATGGATGACTCTCCAGAGAATTTAAATGAAAAAGAAATTTAACTTGCTTTTTTCCTATATGGATAGTTATTTGTCCCAAAATAATATATTAAATAATTCATTCCTTCCCAATAATTGGAAATGTCAACTTTATCACACGCACAATTCCTACATCATCTTAGACCTGTTCCTGAACTGCCTACTCTATTATTTATGTGACAAAGTGAAGTGGTTTCTATGCAATTATGTATTCTTGTTCAACTTCTTATTTATAGTAGTGTGCTATTTTTGCCTCTATCTCTGCTGTTAAAGCAAAGTTTTTTCACTTAGATGACATATCAAATAGCTGGATTCTACCAAACTTCAGGTGAGAGCATCAGCCAAGATGGAGAAGAGCCAGAAGCATACACAATCCATCCCAACTGCTACATACTCTAAAACCGGCCCCTGGTTATAAGCTGAGCAGCAGATAGCTGGGTCGAGCACATCAAATTGTCTATGGGCAGGAGCCCAGTTACTCAACTGTGCTGGGTTATATAGAAAATATGACATAAACTATCATCAGTTGATGTATTATTTATTACTGTGCTTATTCTGAGTGTTTTTGAGAACATTATATATTACCTCACAGGGGAGGTTCACCAATTTCACTGATGTTGCAGAATACCAGGCATGATTATGCTTCTCCTGCCCACTGGCTTGTGTTCTTTTCTTAACATTGTAAACAACATAAAATGCATCACCTCTATGCACAGATGCTTGAAAGATTATGGACAAATCATAGCTAGAAAGATCATAGTAAATACTCAGAAACATATAGCCTATTTTTTGCACTAACTCCAACACGGGATCCATCTTAGCCTTTTCACTCTCATTTTCCCCTTGTCATAGTTTTTCTTTATTCACTTATTTTTTATTTTATTCCTGCCTTTTATTGACCATATTCATAGACTGAATAATGGCTTCCCAAAGAGGTTCACGTTCTAATTCCTGAAATTTGTGATTATTAAATTATATGGTATGATGGTCTTTTTGACATTTCAATTTGACCATGTTAAAGTCCTCAGTTAGTCCATCAAATACTATTTTAGGTGTTGCTGATGAAGGTGTTTTGTAGTTGTGGTTAACATTTTCAATCAGCTGACTTTAAGTAAGGGAGATAATTCTGGATAATCTGGGAGGGTCTGATTTGATCCATTGAAAGAGTTTAAAAGCATAACTGAAGCTTCCCTGGATGAAGAAGAAATTCCACCTGTTGACAGCAGCTTCAGCCCATGCCCTAGAGTGGACTTACAGAATGTCTTATCTACCATTTCCACATAGCAGTATTTCTGGTCCAGGTACTCAATTCCCAGCAAATGAAGTATGGCAACGAGCACATGCTCATGGAATCCACTAGTCTTACCATGTTCCCCATCATTCTGGAGCAGCTGGATTGATAGAATGGTAGAATGGCCTTTTGAAGACTCAGTTACAACACCAGCTGGTTGACAATACCTTGAAGGTCTGGAGCAATGTTCTCCAGTTGCTGCACATGCTCTAGGCCAGCCAGACTAGGGATGTTATGTTTGGGATGTTATGTGGAAATTCTTTGGGTGATGAGATACAAACACAGACAGCCAGACAGCCAGACAGCCAAGAATACATGGAAGGACAGCTTTGTTAGAACCTGAAAGAAGAAAGGGCAGAATAAGGGTGGCAGAGGGGTCTGGAGTTTACTTAACCTAGGATCCCATGAGGGTCAGCAGAGGAAGGGGAAGGAAGCCGGAGATGGGTCCCAGGCTCTTACCTTTATTGTAACCCAGAGGGGAGGAGTAGGGCTTTCCCATGGATGCTGGGGATTGGCAGCTATAAACTATACAATGCAAAAAGAAGAAGGAGCAAGAGCCAGTTGGAGAAGCTGAGGGCAGATCTTACCATCCAACCCATATGAAAGTACATGCCCTGCTAGTAAATTAAGCAGTGTGAAGAGCCGAAGTGGCAAGGGCCATTTGGGCAGGGGAGGGTGGCTCTTATCATCCAAACAATATGGAGATATAGTCCTTGCTAGTTGTGGCTATGCCCAGGGCTAGACTAATTGGATGGGCCACTCAAAAGGGGGAACTTAAGAGTAGGCCAGGCAAGATGACAAAGTAATCAATAGAATTTATTTTATGTCATTATACATTATTTCTCCCATAGCCAGGATCCACAGGTCCAGGAATCAAAGGGTAGAAATAAGAGTGACATCACTTAATATTACTCCTAGTGATTTTTTTTTCTTCCTGTCCCACAACAACAAAGGGAGGAATGCTTCCTCTAGGAGATACAAGAATGATTCCAATGATCTGGAAGCCAAGACTGCTACTGGCCACTTTGAGCTCCTCATACCTCTGAATCAACAGGAAAAGAAGAGAATTACTGCACTGGCTGGGGTAATTGATTCTGATTATCAAGGGTAAATAGGACGGCACCTATACAATGCAGGTAAAGAAGAGTATTCAGGGGTCACCTAGGGCATCTCTCAGTAATACCATGCCTTGTGATTAAAGTCAATGGGAAACTACAAAAACCCAATCCAGAAAAGGTCTACAAATGGCCCAGACCCTCTAGGAATGAAAGTTTGAGTCACACCACCAGACAAAGGACCACATCCAGCTGAGGTATGTGCCAAGGGCAAAGGGAATATAGAATGGGTAGTGGAAGAAAGTTATAAATACTAGCTATGACCATGTGACTAGCTGCAGAAATGAGTTATGATTACTTCTTCCTTATTTTATTGTGAATATGTTTGAATATATAGATACACACATATTTATATTATAGAAATATTTTTGTTTTCTTCCCTCTCTCATTCCCTTATCATCTAACATAGGATGTATTAATGAGAGTTAAATTTGCATCACAGCATTTAAGATATGTGATATCAAAGGAGACAAGTGGACATCATCCAAGGACTTTGCATCTTCTTCTGGGGAAAGGATTAGATGTTTTTGATTGTATGGAAGATAGCTTTATCATGTTAGGTGGAAGTATGACTTTGTTACTATCTATTTGGAGATTAAATCCAGTTTAAGGAGAGGTGTTTGGGTGCCATGTTGACAAGGAATGGACTCTGATGGTCTTTGTGACAGGTCAACTTGGCGACCTTATAGTCCCAGTTATTTAAACAAATGCTAACTAGGTGTTGCTGTGAAAGTGCTTAATAGATGTGGATTCGAGTCCAAAATCAATTGACTTTAAGCAAAGGAGAGTATCCAATGAATCCATTGAAAGGCCTTAAAAGCAGAGTTAAGGTTTCCTGGAAGAAGAAGAAATCTCACCTGTGGACAGCAGCTTCAGCCCATGCCCCAAACTTTAGCCCTCCCTTTCTGATGGCTTGCACGGTGGATTTGGATTTGTCTAGCCAGTCCTCACACTCACTTAAGCCAATTTCTTGCAATAAATCTTTTAATATAGTTCTCCTACTAGTTCTGTGTGGTTGAACATGGCAAAAGGGAATTGAGGTCGCAGGTAAAATTAAGGCTGCTAATCAGTCAGCTTTAAGATAGGGGAATTATCCTGGATTTTCTAAGTGTGCTCAATATGAACACGAGGATCCTTAAATGTGGAAGAGGGAGGCAGAAGAGTTAGTGCCAGAGTGCTGTGATGTGAGAAAACTCAACCGGCCATTGATGACTTTGAAGATGTTGAGGGCCTGGAGCCAAAGTGCTGACAGCGCTGGAAGCTGGAAAACACAAGGAAAGGAATTCTCCCCTGGAGCTGCCGGAAGGAATGGCGCCCTAACACACACCTTGATTTTAGCCCATTGAGACTCATTTCAGATTTCTGACCTCCAGAGCTACAAGACAATACATTTGTGCTGTTTTAAGCTGCTATGTTTGTGGCTTAAATTTATTACAGCAGCCACACTGGAAATGCATATACCAAATCTATGAAAGCTGTCTTACAGTGTTCCTAGAGCAAGAGATTGAAAATGCATACAAACAAATTTAGTGCTGTCTCCATTTCAATGCAAAATTTTAAAATTAGAGAACTGACCTAATTTATGCTTTATAAAAGAAGAAATTCAGAATATAGTTTTATCATTGGGGTTAGCCTTGTGTAAAAGAATGTTCAAACTGAAGTTTCCACTAAGCTTGCATGACATAACTGGTTTAAGATCCAAGACAGAGCCCCATATGAAGAATTCAAATAGGTTTCATGACCCTTGGATCCCTGAACCAAATTAAGAAATATAAAAGAAACAGGAAAGTGTGGAAAGAAGGGAGTTTTGTGAGAAGAATATCTTTGGAAGATATTGCCTGTGAGCCCCAGCCCACCCCCATTCCCAGGCGGAAGCATCACCTGCCGTCTCTTGGTATGGAGAGCTTCCTTAGGGCTCTCGGGGAACTTCACAGGCTATTTCTGCAGCAGCAGAAGGGTTGTCTCAAACCTTGTTCCTGCCTTAGGCCACGAACATAACTTGCTCTGTGGCAGGACCAGGAAGGGAATGCTGTGCTGGCATCTGTGTGCCTAGAGCTTGTCACTCACAGGAGAGAGACGTGAAGAGTCACATTGGGCCCATTCCAAGTGGACAACCTGGAGAGGCAGAGGGGCCCAAGGAACAAGGGAAAGTCTGCACAAAGAGCCTCAAACAGTCACCTAAAGTATAGCTGCACCTGCTGGGAACAAGAGTCAGTGCCCACAAGAGAAAGGATTAGCCCTAAACATCTGCCAGGCCAGAACCTGAGCAGGTTTAGAGTGACGCCCTGTTCTGGTTAAACCCTTTCTATTCCCGTAAGAATCTCTAGACCCACCCCTCCCCATTTCAACATTGAGGGGTCAGTGCTGGCAACGTTCTAGGTAGAAGAGAAAAAAAGGACAAAAACTGAGATGAAGCCTACGCTTGCCCCTCTGCCACTTCCACCCTCAAGCAGGCCTGTGCTGGGAGTTGAGTTTGAGCATATAATGTAGTTCAGAGTTTTATTAATAGCTTGGCTTGGACATTCCATTGACTGTATTAAGACTCGTTGACCCTTAGAACTGCCTTCTATCTAAGAACCAGCACCAGTTATGGGACCTGCCAAGTTTTCATCCAGGGAATAAGAACTCCCCCCGCTCCCCAAACATTTTTTAAAGAGGGAACAGGAAAGTGGGGAAATTTTAAAAAGTGTTTGGACTACATCAGCATACCAGTTATATTTATTACAGGAACTTTCCATTTCTCACAACACACTGCAGTTGGGTTGGAAATTCAACAAACTGTGAAACAAACTGGGCCCCTCATGTGTCAAGGACGTCCATGATTCCACTCTAACTTCTTCCCAGCAATGTTTCCACTTCTTCCTTATCCAAAGTGTTTGCTCCAACTAAACGGTAGCGCCTCTGCATATTCTCCTTCTGCCTGGAATGTTCCCGTGATTGTAGTTATATTTCAGTTTTGTAAAACCCTATGCTTCCTTGGGGTCCAAATCAAATGCCATCCTCTCCCTGAAGCTTTTCCCAATCCCTTCAGCTGGACGGTGCCAGCAGCAATGCGAGTGAGGTGGATTCCAGAATGGTACAAATCAGGCTAATTAAATCAACTGATAACTGGGGAAGGCATAACATTTGCAGGCTCCCATCAATGTTGACTTGACTGTTTCGTGAAATTTATAAATTTGAGTCAAGAATGGATCAGGGTCCAAAAGGGTCAAGGTTCGCATGAAAAGGCCAGATTTTCATGGTATATTACAAACTTCCTAGAAATATATGATAGACAGAGGAAATTTGGTCACAAAAAAGGACTGTATTGGTAGAAAAAAGGTTGACTTCAGAGGTAAGGTCAAGGACCCACTTTCATAGTCAGGATCAAATCAGAGGACAGAAACCATGCAATAGTTTCAACAAGGAAAGATTATTTTGTAAAGGTATCAATGGTCATAGCAGGGGTTTAGCTCTAAAGAGAGAATGCTAAAGAGTACCATAGGGCTGAGGGAGTGTATTCAGGAAGAGAGGCCCTTTCCCAAGGCTGGACTTCAGGTCACATTGGAGAAATCTGGAGGAGCTGCTGGGTGGAATTGCGCATTGTGTTGGTCTCCAGTCGCTGCTGGCTGCCACACATGCGGCAGGAGCCTGGCTCTGCAGAAGCTGGCCCACTGCGGTAGCCTGCTCAGAGGCACTCACAGCCCCAGAAAGGGAAGACCCTGACTCCTTTGGCATCCCTCTAGCGCCCCCTGCTGACAAGGCTCTGCATCGTGCCAGCTGCAAAAGAAAAATGCCTACAAGGCATTTTTGAAACTACAAAGTCCAATTCCAGAACAGTAGATTATCACAGAGCAATCAATCAAAGGGGATTTGGAGATGAGGGGCAATGAATTGATAACTGGCACACTGCCAAAAACAATTATTTCCTGTGTTCTTATCTTTCTATTGAGACAAAAGAGTGGCAAATCCGCACGTTTCTCTAGACATCATTATCAAAGAATTCCAAAGGGGAAGAAACATTTATTGAGATTTTCTCTAGGACCCGTGCTTACATACATCATATCCCTTGTATGGGACTACATAAGAGGTACTATATTGCATAGTAAGCCATATATAAGTACCTGCTAATATTCTTATCCTAATCTTACTTGGAAGGAGACTGGTGCTCTGGGACACACAGCTAGTAAGAGACAGATCCAAGAATCTGTACCTGGGACCATCTTCCCAGAAAACTGGTGCTCTATTCCCTAACTCAGCCCGACTCTGTCACCAAGGGCCTAATCGTTTTGTGGTGTGCTACAAAAATCTAGGTTCTTGGCTGAAAATGTGGTGCCTCAACTTAAGTCCTACATCTGAGAAATCCTGCTGGCCAATAAATGTGAATGATTAATAAATGATTAATAAATGCAACAGAAGTTACATTTTTCTTTATAAAATTTAATGGTTTCTCTATGAACCTACCTAGAGACTAATTGCACCCACGTCTCTACTGCTGGGTGCTTCTATTAGCCAACCATTTACAGAACACTGAGTAAGTGCTAGACATTGTGCCAAAGGCACAATGAGTTTGCCTTTACCTACATAATCCTCAGCATAAATCAGGGCACAGGTTATTAGACCCACGTTCCAGACGAGGAAACTGAAGCCTGGTGAGAGGACATAACTTGACCAAACTCACCACCTAAGTGGTGGCACTGGAATTGGAAGCCAAAGGGGTCTGACTCCAGAGCTCAAGTTCTTGACCTTCTCACGAGGCCAAGGTCTAGATGACCTTTGCGTCCCCTCTGTTGTACTTTTGTTTTTATTTCAAATAGGCTAGATTTTTAAGTTTTAAAATAGAAAATGGGACTAACCTAGTTTTCAACTGCTTTCAGTTTTAATAAAAGAGATTGCTCCTTTAAGACGATAGGCTCATGTAAGAATGTTAAGCTGTCTTACAGGGAGTAGCCTATTTCTAAACCTTTTAGATTAGCAGGGAAAGAGTTGTTGATATAGTGACCCTGCCCATTCTCTTTAATTCCAGGTGAGGTAGGGTGGATATGTGGTTACTCAATATGAGCGATTCGTTTTTTCCTCGGAACAGGAGAGCAGCTGATGTAGTAAGGATTTTTGGCCAATTTCTTTTTCATTGCCTTGCTTCTTGCCTTGGGTTTGCTCTCTAGAAGGGTTACATCCACAGTGCGGGCTTCATGCAACTCGAGCAGGGAGACCCCCCTGTGCTTCCATTTTATGTTTAACCAGAAGTAGATGTCCGTGCATTTTTCTTTTGCAACTGGCATGATGTAGAGCTTTGTCAAACTACAACAGAACGTACTTTACCAATGAAAGCAAAATAGCGAGACAACTGAATGTGTGCAAAATAATTTGAGTCTCTGCTTCACTTAGCAGTCATTAAATGCCATTTAATTAAATTATCTCAGTTATGTTACATGATTATCATACCAAAACTATCTGATTGTGAAAAAAGACAGGAGTGAATAAAACGAATTTTGACAATCTAATGTCCTAATACATATTGCATTTACTCTTAATAAATAATACAAATTACATAATAATTTTTCATAATTCAGTTTTATAAAATAAAATTGTGTATATCTAGGCCTATTTTTAAGATAAAATATACATGCCTAATGGCCTTCTATAGAACACCTGTCAATTATAATATCTCCCTAGGACTTCTAACAGATCCATGGTTAGATCTCACAGCTCCACCAGGGCCTACTGGTGAAGGCTGGGGAGGATTTCATTTTTTTGTAAATCTCAGTGAGTCATGGGGGAGTGGATGTAGTTCAAATGGTTGAGCGCCTGCTTCCCATGTACGAGGTCCTGGGATCCATCCCTGGTACTTCCTAAAAATATATATAAATAAATAAATTTTTAAAAGTCTAGTCTAGTTCCTTCATTAAAAAAAAAATCTCAATGAGTCATGATAACTGTGATGATTAAGTTCACCTGTCAACTTGGCTAGATAACGGTGTTCAGTTGTTTGGTCAAGCAATCATTGGCTTGATTGTTACTGTGAGGATATTAAGTGGATGTAAATCATCAGTAAGTTAATTGCATCTCTGGCTGATTCCGTCTACAATCAACAATGCGGAATGCCCTCAGCAATGACAGGAAATTCCTCATACAACCAATTGAAGGCTTGAAAGGGAGAATTGATGATTTCAGCAGTCAGAAAGAATAATTCTCATCTCTTCTTCAGCCAGCCAGCTTCTCCTGGGGAATTCACTAAAAACCTTCATTGGAGTTCCCCAACCTGTAGTCAGTTGCGAATCCCCAAGTGAGCCAATTTCTATAATAAATCTCTTAATTTATATATCTCCTATAGGTTCTGTTTCCCTGGAGAACCCTGGCTAATAGAATAACAATTACAAAAACTTGGCAATTTCGGTTTTATTGGAAATTCATCTTGCCTAATTTCCCCTACTTTCCATTCCTACAATACAACACACGGTGGCAGCCTCGTTCTCTCCTTTTCTATGGCCTCACAGCGGGGATCTTCATTGTTACTGAATAGGTATCTCCTATGGGAGGACAGGAAAGCAAAAGCCTCAGAAACCAACTGTCCTAGTTTTCCAGGACTTCTGTAACAAAGTCCCACAAACTGGATGGCTTACTAGAGAGATGTAGGTTCTCACAGTTCTAGAGGCTAGAAGTGTGAAATCAAGGTTTGGAAGGGCCAGGCTCCCTCTGAACTCTGTAGGGAAGAAGCTGTCCTATGACTCTCTCCTGGCTTCCAGCAGTAGCCAGCAACCCTCGGCACTTCTTGACACTTCAGCCTCTGCCTCAGTCCTCACCTGGTGTTCTCCCAACTTCTGCCTACGCCTCCTCCCCCCTTCCGAGGAGCACCAGTATTAGGGATCACCCTACTCCAGTATGACCTCATTTTAACTTAACTAATTCAATCTGAAATAACCCTACTTCCAAATAAGGTCACATTCTGAGGTACTGGGGCTTAGGACTTAAACATATCTTTGGGGGAAAACAGTTCAACCCATAACACCAAGTAATGCATGACCAGGTTCTGAAAGAAACTAGTGGAAAAATAGGGTGGAACTGTGTTTAATCATTTATAAAACTGGATTAGATAATCTACAAAATACCATCCAGTTACAATTTACAATTCCAATACTGACTCAACACCGAACGCAAACCTGTTAAGATTAGGCTTAGAACTGAGAAGAGGATGATGGCAAAGTCCTCAGAAGCTAGTGAAACAAGCATGTTCCAGAGAGTAGCAAAGTAGTGAGGGAGGCTGGGAGGTGAGGATGTTCCCACCACTCTCCAAGTGGAACATACGAGCACAAGAAGCTCAGCAAACCTCCTTGAAAGTTGGAGGGTCTCCTAGAAAAAAAGAAATTAAGGAAGATTATGACCAAAGTCATAAATGACCTAGAAAACACTAGTTAAGTATTTCCATACCCTAGAAAATGTGCTAATATCAACCTTTATCTATCAAACTACCATCTCAGAGGAAAACTAGAGAGATCCAATTGCTAATAGAAGTAAGTTTAAGAGCTGCTTGGAGGAGAAATACAAACATCCCAATCCAATCATAGCATAGTTTCAGGGGGAAAACCAATATCTGATCAATAATATTGTAATCTCTCTAAAGAAAAAATAGGTTAATGGAAAGGTGGCATCTGGAGGGTGTCTAGAGAAGAAGGGGGCCAGAGAAGAAGCAGCTGTAATGTCTTTTGCAGCTTTGTTCAGGAGAGAAGGTCTTGATCACTGCTTATATATTTGGTCCATTTACAGTGCATGTACTTTAATTATGACAGACACTATCCTACTTTGATAATGCTTGCCATTGAAAGCATCCAAGTATTTTTCCTTCAACAAACTCCCTGATCACTGGTTAGTTTTGCTATAGAGAAAATCTTTTAGCTTGAATTTGGAGACAACATAACATGATGGGTGTTTAAGAACACAAGCTTTGGAATCAAAGAAGTTCAAATTGTCCTGCCACTGGAGCAAGTTACTTAGCCTTTTCCTTATCTTTGTAGGGCTACTAACATACACCATAGGGTTGCTTTTGAGAATTCTTTGAGACAATAAATGCAAAGTATCCGGCAGAGCTTCTAGCCATAGCAGTACTCATAAATGGTGGCTATAGTTACTAATAACTGGCCACCTTATTGAAATTTCATTAGTTTTGTTGGCTATTTTAAATTTGTGTTGGATTTTCCAGACAATAACATCAATGTGCAAATGAAAATAATTTTACTCTGTGGTTATTATCTCTTTTTCTTATCTCATTGTATTGGCTAGAACTCTAGGAAAAAACCCCACAAAATGAAATGATGGTGATAGGAAGCTCCTTGCCTTATCTTTGCTTTGATGAATATGTTGCTAGTGAAAGCTTGACAAATAATACAAACATGGAAAACATCACAAATGCTAAAAAATCTCACTTCTTACTTATCCCATCCCCCTACCTCACCCCAAAAGCAAACACTCTTCTGAATTTTGTGTTTAAAATATCCTTACTTTTAAAAAGATCTTTTTTTTCCCCCCTTGCTTTAAAAGACTTCACGTTTGGTTTTGTTTGTCTTTGAGCTGGTACCAAACTCTGTGCAGTCTTTGCAACTTGCTCATGATATTCAATATTACCTTGCTAAAATTAATCCATGTAATTGCATATGGCTTTAGTTTATTCATTTTTCTGCTATACTATATTTCTTTGTATAAACACACCACAATTTATCCATTCTCCTTTCAAGAGACATTGGATTGTTTATAAGTTTCTGCTATTATTATGAAGTGGCTATGAATGATCTTGTGCATCCTGGTGTTAAGAGTTATCCTGATGACCACTAACAAGGTGAGCTTTTTTAAAAAATTAATTTTTTAAATTATTTTTAAAGAAACTTTAGATTACATAAATGTTACATAAAAGGGGTTTCCCGTATACCCCACTCCCTCCTTCTCCCACACTTTCCCACATTAACAACACTCTTCATTACGGTGGTACATTTGTTAAAATTCATGAACACATATTGAAGCATTGCTACTAACCATGGACTATAGTTTACATTATAGTTTGTACTCTGCCCCACAAAATTTTGTAGATTATGACAAAATATATAATGCCTTGTATCCATCATTGCAATGTCATGCAGAACAATTCCAATGTCCTGAAAATACCCTCATATTACACCTGTTCTTCCCTCTTCCTCCCATCAGAACATCTGGTGGCCACTGCCTTTATATCAATGATAAAAGTTCTTCCATTGCTAGATTAATAATAAGTCTATAGTAGAATAATAATAAGTCTACTTTAGTCTAATCCTTTAGATTCATCCATTCATGAGGATTTGGGGATGGTGATGCCCATTCTGCTTCTAATTGAGAGGGAGCTTAGATCCCATGGGGCAGATGGGTGGAACTATCTTGCTTACAGTTGCAGACACTCTCTGTTCCTTGGGATTGGTGTTGTCCATCATCATCTCCTTGTTAGTTGTCCTGGGTGAGTCCAATGAACTGGAGAGTAGGTATTGAAACTCTGCTGAGATTCAGGGTTCAACTGGCACATGGATGGGACAAAGATTTAAGTCTCTGGGACATACATTTAACAAGTATAATGCTAATTATAGGTTCAACTAAAAGGGGCAGAAGAGCAATGTGTAGGAAAACTATAAATGAGTCTAACTCTGTTATACTGGGGAGCATAAATTCCAAAGTAAGGCCC
>JAQZBX010009968.1:0-45093 GCA_029593785.1 Cabassous unicinctus
AATCCAAGAAGCCTGAACCCTGGGCAAATGTCGGCAGCTGTCTTGCTCCAACATGTGACATTGGACTTTGGTGAGGGAAGAAACTTATGCTTTATGGCCTGGTATCTGTGGACTTCTACCCCAAATAAATACCCTTTATAAAGACCAACTCATTTTTGGTATTTCACATTAGCACTCCTTTGGCTGACTAATACAACCAGTAAGTCCACTCTAGTCCATATTTTATTCCCCAATCCTGAGGTTTCTAGGATGGTGATGCCCACTCCACCTCTAAGTGAAAGGGGGCTTTGATCCCAAGTGGCTGATGGATGAGACTCTTGCTTGCAGCTGTAGACTCTCTGAGTTCCTTGGCATGGTGGTTGTCTATCCTCACCTCCTTGTTAGTTGTTCTGGGTGAGTCCAATGAGCTGGAGAGTAGGTGTTGCAACACCTCTGAGGCTCAGGGACCAGCTAGCACATGGACATCCCAAAGATTTTAGTCTCTTGGACATACACCTACCAAGTCCAGCACCAAATATGGTTCAAATAGAAGGGACAGAAGAGGCACATGTAGAGAAGTCACAAATGAGACCAACTCTGTCACACTTGGGAGCACAAACTCCAAAGTAGGGTGCACTGGCAAGGCACCAAATGCTGGAGCTATCTGCCATGACCATAAGGCCTAGGTATCTCCAGAGCCCTCAGGAGGCTCACTATTTAGGGTAGTATCTATTTTAGTCTATGAGATCTTGCTGAGATGTGCATAAGTGTTACCTCTGGAATGACATTTCAACTCACTTTGAAGTCTCTTAGCCATATAAACTCATTTGCCTTTACCTTTCCCCCTTTTATTCAAAGTCTTTTTTCAGTTGCATTGCTAGTTGGTGCTTTGTAGTAATCTCTCAGTGCCAGGGAGGCTCATCCCCAGGAGTCATGTCCCATGCTGGGGGGAAGGTAATGCATTTATATGCTGAATTGGGCTTAGACAGAGGCCACATTTGAGCAATAAGGAGACTCTCAAGAGGTAACATTTAGGCACCCTACAACACTACATGGTTTCAATTTCAAGAGCAAAGGCCCATAAGCATAGTCATCAATATGAAGGGCCCATCAATGGGCCATCCTTCTTCATGATTCTTTGCCCCTGTACTTGGGGGATGTGGCAGAGCTTTTGGGGATAATAATCCAATATTCTTTCAGTTATTGTGTGAATCTTTACTCACTGGGACAATGCCCCAAGAACATTTGAATACATTGATGTACCTTATATGTATGCACAGGTAAACTTCCTCCCATGTAACCCCCATTACTGACACCCCACACCAATGATCATCCCCTGCCACAGTTGTAACCCTTCTGTGATCTAAAACTTCTTCAAAAATGGAGCCGAGACTATCACCAAATACAATTAATAGGAAAATGAAATAATGAGAGGTTTAAATATAAGAAATAAAACACAATAATTTAAAAAACTAAAATTGAACTAAAATAAAATAATTGAGATAATAAAAAATATAATGAAGAATATTTTGAAAATTTCTTTGACTTTTTGCCTTTCATCACTGTAATAACTGTTGTCACGTATGTACAGTGACATTTTCTTCCATTTCTTACTCAGTGTCTTACTTTTTTCATTTTGTCTTCACAGAAATTTTCAGTCACAGTAAAGTCACATACCGAATACAGGGGACTCCCATATACCCAACATCCACCCCTTTTTCCCCCTTCACATAATAATATCCTCTTTATATGTGGATGATACATTTGTTACAACTGATGTAAAAATATTGAAACATAGCTACTAACCATGATCAGTGGTTTACATTATGGTTTTCATTATGTTTCACATTTTAGACCATACATTTTTATATATTTTGGATGAAGTTTAACATGGCCTTTATCCATCATTGCAAGGTCATGCTGAGCACTTCCATTGCCCCCTAAATACCCCTCTTCCATCTATTCTATTCCTCCCTGCCTCTCCCCTCAGAGCCCAGGTCGACCACCAGGTTTCACTCCTTGAAGGACAAGATTCATAGATACTTGCAGCAATGCTGAGGGCTTGACACACTGGTCTGAAAAGTACAAACATTTATAAGCAGCATCTTTATGAATTTGTGTTTAGTGGCAGATATTTTAATGGGCTGCATTTTTACAAATTAATGATATATTCTGGAGACCGCTGGTATTTTTTTTGCTACTCTTTGGAGACAGAAATTAAATTAATGTGTATGTTGTCAAGGACCAAAGAGTGGATTGTCTGAGTGACCCCTCTGGGTTGTGATCCATGAGGCATTGAGAGGGCTTTGCCCTCCAGGCACATCTCCCGTGAGAGATGAGCCCAAACAGAACTGACCAGTCTTATTAAGCATTTGCATCATGGGGCTGGGAGAACAAGAGACCTTGAGAGGAAAAGATACTTAAGGGGCTGCCCTGAGGAGCTGCTGTGGTAGAAATTCTGAGAACACCAAACAAGAACTTTGTACCCATCACTGTTTTTCCCCAGGTCCTGTTTTGAATCATAGTGTTTTCTGAATATTTAACCAATTTTTTTTTTCTGGACTTGAGACCATATTTGAATCCTGGTTTTCAGAAATGTGGGTTTGGTGGCTCCATCTTTACAGACACTTGTTCACAGTACAAAATCACCAAATTTGGGGAAATACTAACCATGTTTTGAGAAAAATAAATAAAGTAATATAAGCAACTGTGCCTACTTGCACAGGAAAACCTGCATAAAAGGTCAATGCAGTTAATACTTCATTTTCATGAACAGCAAACTCACAGTGACATTAAAAATTGATTCATGTCCTTAGATTAGATTGTAAGCCCCTTGGGCAGATATTGTGTTTAATGGTGTTTGAGGCACCTATTGTTAGAGCTCAATAAATGTTCAACAAGGAAAAAAAAGAAATAATGGATGAAAATTCCCAAATCTGATGAAAAACATGAATATACACATCCAGGAATCTCCACAAACTCCAAGTACAATAGATGTTAGGAGATCTACTCCAAGACATTTTAGAGTGAAGTTGTCAAAACACAACAACAAGGACAAGGTTTTGAATGCAGCAAAAGAGAAGTGCTCTTAACATAAAAGCAAATGGATCTTTCCTAATTGAAAATGCATGTATGAAATCCAATGAATAACCTTAGTTGATGACAACATAGGTGCCTTAAAAATAAAAAGCATAGCAATAGTTTTCCTATTATTCATGGAAGAGGCACTATCTCCATGAAAATCCCAAGGAAAGGAGATATATTCTATTACCCAGTTCAAAGTATCTAGATTATGCAGCCAAAGATTTCCAAAGAATTCCAGTCTCCTAACATGTTTGCTTTGAGTGCTGTGCGTAAATACCTTTCACACCTTAATGCAATATTTTATGAATAAAATATAACATAAGATGTTTTCAAAAGTAGTGTATTGACAGTTATTAAGGAAGAAGCAAGTATTCCTCTCTTCAAATCTGTCAATATTTGTGTGATATTGGGGATCTGACATTAGGTGCATATATACATATAATTTTTATGTCTCATTGTTAAATCGACCCCTTTAGCAGTGTGCTTCATCTCTTGTATCAGGTTTTGATTGAATGTCTATTTTATTTGTGATTAGTATAGATACTGCTGCTGTCTTTTTTTTTTTTATTGTGGGTAAAAATCAAATTTTTCACAATACATACAAATATTTGTAAAATGATATATAAATACATGTTCATATATGTGCATTTGTTTACATAAATGTTATTTATATATATATATATATGTATTTTTAAAGGTGCTAAGATTACCTAAATATTACTCAGAAATTACAGGGATTCCCATGCTCCCCACCTCCCACACCTCCAACAACAACCCACACCACCATCCTTCATCTCTGTGACACAACACCCACAATGGATATACACATCCTGGGGCCTTGCCACCGAGCATGGACCACAGTTCACATCATACACTCTTGCCCACACAGTTCTGCATGGTATATACTGATGGAAAATGGCCTACATCCATCGCTGCAATGCCACTCAGGACAACCCCCAAGTCCCCAAAAACCCCTGTATTTCAACTGCCCCTCCTCTCCCTGCCCCAAAAATGTCCAGTGGCCACTGGCTCCACCTCACTGTTAAAATTTCTTCCATTGCTTGAATCAAAATATGTCTACAACAGAACACCACCAAGTCCACTCTAGTCCACAGCTCCTCCCCCAATCGTGAGGGGACTGGGATAGTGATGTCCACTCCACCTCCAAGTGAGAGAGGGCTTATATCCTGTATATATGGTGGATGGGTTTATCCTGCCTGCAGTTGCAGACCCTCTACATTCCCTGGGATGGCCATTGCCCATCGTCATCTCCTCGCCAGGCCACTTGGATGAGTCCATTGAGCTGTAGGGTAGGAGTTGCAGCTCCACCGAGATTCTAGGCACAGCTGGCACATAGATAGGCCAGAGGCTTCAGTCTCTGGAAGTACACCTAACAACTCCAGCATCACATATAGGTTTGAATAGAAGGGATTGATGGGCCATGTGCAGGGAGGACTTATTTGAGTCCAACTCTGTCACTCTCATGAGCACAGATTCCAATAAGGAGGCACTAATTGGGCATCAATCTCTGGGACTATCCCCACTTATATAGGACCTGGGGGTTTCCAGAGCCCTCAGGGGTCCCTCTGAGTGGGGTGATATCCACTTTGGTGTTCTATGAGATCTTGGTGTGCATAAGCATTACCTCTGGGATGACCTCCTGACACTCTTTGGAGTCTCTTAGCCATGTAAACTCATTTCTCTTTACCTTTTCCCCCTTTCATTCAAGGTCTTTTTCCAATTGTGTTGCCCGTTGGCACTTGGTATTAATCCCTCATTGCCAGGGAGGCTCATCCTCCGGAGTCATGTCCCACGTTGGGGGGAAAGTAATGCATTCAAATGCTGAGTTTGGCTTAGAGAGAGGCCACATTTGAGCAAGAAGGAGGCTCTCAGGTGGTAACCCTTAGGCACCCCTTAACAGTAGGCTAAGTTTCAATTAGTAGAGCAAATACTCATAAGGCTAGTCCTCAATAACAAGAACCCATCAGTGGGCCATCCTCTTTTTCCAGACACTGCCTCTGCACTCAGGGAACTGTTGCTGCTCCCTTGGGGAATGTAGCAGAGCTCTCCAGGCTGGGAATTCAGACTCCCTCATTAATTAATTGTCTACCCACTGTGACCATGCCCCATCCCTTGATCATTTGAACAATTTTATATATCTTTCATGTATATTCAGATGGACTTACTCCCATGAATCCCCCATCCCAGACAACCCCCACCAATAATCCACTGCAGCCCCCCTTGTAACCCTTCTGTGATCTAAACCTTCCTCGAACATGAAGCCCATATAATAACAAAATACAATTAATAGGAAAAAGAAATAATAATGATAAGCTTAAATGCAAGAGATAAGTACAAGGAAACTCAGGAGAAAAAAAAAGAAACTAAACTAAAAATAAAATAAAATTAATGGATTGGGACATTCAAAAAAATGGGAAAACAAAAAACAAAAAAAAAAATCCTTTTTATAAAGAAATTATTCTTTTTTCCTTTTATCACTGTATTATCAGATGTCCAGTGTACCATGACACCTTCCCCCTCTCATTCCAGTGTCTCCCAAATTTTGATTTAATTTTCAAAGAAGTTTTAGGTCACAGCAAAGTCACACATGGAATACTAGAGACTCCTACCTACCCACCTCCCTCCCCCTTCCCCACCCCATAATAAAACCTTTTTTTTAATGGATGTTAGCATTGTTATAACTGTTATACAGATAGTAAGATACAGCAACTAAAAATTGTCAATGGTTTACAGTATGGTTTACAATTTAGACTGTACAGTTTAATAATATTTGATGATATTTACCATGTCCTGTGTCCATTACTGTAAGGTAATGAAGAATATTTCCCATGAGCACTAAATACCCCATTTGATCTTTTCTGTTCCTTCCTCCCCACCCCCTGGGGTATATGACTCTCCCCTGTCTTGGCTCATGGGATGACAAGGTTCATAGTTACATGCCCTGGGTATTCTAACCTGCCCTTCCTAATCTACCCACCTGTTAATCCTGCACCACCAAATCTCTACCCACCTGTCCTATCCTTCAATATGTAACTATACTCTTTCAATTTACCATAGATTAAGCCCATACAGGTGATGGCTTCAACCTACGCTTCTCTCTCTCTCCCTTGTTAGCCTATCTTTCAGTCAGTGGTTTTCAGAAACTGTTAACTTTCCTCAATTCGAATCAATGAGGTCATAAACTGTTCATCCTTCAATGCCTGGCTTTCTTCACTCAACATAAGGTCTTCAACATTCATCCATGTTATTCTATGTGTTAGCACTTTATTCCTTCTAACAGCTGAGTAATATTCCATTGTATGTATGTACCACATTTTGCTTATCCATTCATCTGTTGATGGGCACCTGGGCTGATTCCAACTTTTGGCAATTGTGACCAATGCCGCTATGAATATTAGTGTGCATATATCTGTTCGTGTCTTTGCTTTCAATTCTACCCAGCAGTGGAATTCCTGGATCACATGGAAGATTTATTGTTAGTTTTCTGAGGAATCGCCAAACTGTCCTCCACAGTGGCTGGATCATTCCACAATCCCACCAGTAGTGGATGAGGGTTCCTATTCCTCCACATCCTCTCCAACACTTATATTCTGCTGATTTTTTAATAGCTGCCATTCTGATGGGTGTAAGATGGCATCTCATTGTGGTTTTGATTTGCATTTCCCTAATAGCTAGTGATGTAGAGCATTTTTTCATGTGCTTTTTAGCCATTTATATTTCTTCCTTGGAGAAGTGTTTTTTCAGGTCACTTGCCCATTTTTTAAATGGGTTGTTTATCTTCTTATTTTCGAGGTGTAGGATTTCTTTATGTATGCAGAATATTAGGCTACTATCTGATATATGGTTGTCAAATATTTTCTCCCATTGGGTATGCTGCCTTTTTATTTTCTTAATAACGTCCTTTGAGGTGCAGAAGTTTTTAATTTTGATGAAACCCTATTTATCTAGTTTTTCTCTTGCTGCTCATGCTTTGGCTGTGAAGTTCATGAAACCATTTCCTATTACAAGGTCCTGTAGATGCTTCTCTCATTATCTTCCAGGGTCTTTATGGTTTTGGCTCTTATATTTAGATCTTTGATCCATCTGGAGTTGATTTTGGTAGAAGGTGTGAGATGGTATTCTTCTCTCATTCTATTGGATATGGATATCCAGTTCTCCAAGCACCCCTTGTTAAAGAGGGCATTCTCTCCCAACTGAGTGGGCTTGGTGGCCTTGTCGAATATCAGATGATGGTATATGCAAGGATCTATATCAGAACTCTCAATTTGGTTCAATTGGTCAGTAGGTCTATCCTTGTGCCAATACCATGCGGTTTTGATCACTGTAGCTTTGTAGTATGTTTTAAAGTCAGGTAATGTGATACCTCCAACTTCATTTTTCTTTTTCAATATGTCTTTGGCTATTCGGGGCCTCTTACCTCTCCAAATATATTTTGTGGTTAGTTTTTCCAGTTCCTTAAAAAATACAGTGTTGATTTTTATTGGGATTGCATTAAATCTGTAGATTAGTTTGGGTAGGATAGACATCTTGATGATGTTTAGTCTTCCTATCCATGAACAGGGAATATTTTTCCATTTATATAAGTCTTCTTTGCTTTCCTTTACCAGTGTTGTGTAGTTTTCTGTATATAAGTCCTTTACGTCTTTAGTTAAATTTATTCCTAGATATTTGATTCTTTTAGTTACTATTGTAAATGGCATTTCTCTCTTGAATTCCTCCTCAGATTGCTCGTTATTGGCGTACAGAAATGATACTGATTTTTGAGCATTGATCTTGTAGCCTGCAACATTACTGAAGTCATTTATAAGTTCTAGAAGCTTTGTTGTAGATTTCTCAGGGCTTTCTATGTATAGGATCATGTCATCTGTGAATAATGAAATATTCATTTCTTCCTTTCCAATCTGGATGCCTTTTATGTCCTTTTCTTGCCTCAGTGCTCAGGCAAGTACTTCTAAGACAATGTTAAACAGGAGTGGTGATAGAGGGCATCCTTGTCCTGTTCCCGATCTCAGAGGGAAGGCTTTTTAGAATTCACCATTGAAAATAATGTTGGCTTTGGGTTTTTCGTATATACCCTTTATCATATTCAGAAAGTTTCCTTCTATTCCTATCTTTTGTAGTATTTTTATCAGGAAAGTGTGCTGCGTTTTGTTGAATGCTTTTTCTGCATCTATAGAGATGATCATGTGATTTTTTTTCTTTCAATCTGTTTATGTGGTGTATTACATTGATTGATTTTCTTATATTGAACCATCCTTGCATACCTGGGATGAAACCCACTTGGTCATGGTGTATAATCCTTTTGATATGTTGTTGAATGTGATTAACAAGTATTTTGTGGAGGATTTTAGCATCTAGGTTCATTAGAGAAATTGATCTGCAATTTTCCTTTCTTGTGTTATCTTTTTTTGGTTTTGGTATTAGGGTAATGTTTGCATCGTAGAATGAGTTAGGCAATATTCCTTCTACTTCTATTTTTTGGAAGAGCTTAAGCAGAATTGGTGTTAGCTCTTTCTGGAATGTTTGGTAGAATTCAGCTGTGAAGCCATCTGGTCCAGGGCTCTTCTTAGTTGGGAGGTTTTTGATGTCTGAGTTTATCTCTTTACTTGTAATTGGATGGTTGAGTTCATCAATTTCTTCTTTCATCAATGTAGGCTGTTTGTGAGATTCTAGAAAATTGTCCATTTCCTCTAAATTATCATTCTTGTTGGCATATAATGTGTCAAAGTATCCTCTTATGATACTCTTTATTTCTGTGGTGTCAGTAGTGATATCCCCTTGCTCATTCCTTATTTTGTGTATTTGAATCTGTTCTCTCTTTTTCCTTGTTAGTCTGGCTAAGGGTTTGTCAATTTTATTGATATTCTCAAAGAACCAGCTTTTGGTTTTGTTTATCGTTTCTAGTGCTTCCTTATTCTCTATTTCATTTAGTTCTGCCCAAATCTTTGTTATTTCCTTCTTTCTACTTCCTTTTGGTTTAGTTTGTTGTTGTTTTTCCAATTCCTCCAAGTGTGCAGTTAGGTCTTCAATTTTAGCTCTTTCTTCTTTTTTAACATATGAATTTATGGCTATGAACTTCTGTCTCAGGACTGCTTTCACTGAATCCCATAGGTTTTGAAATTTTGTGTTGTCAATTTCATTAGTTTCACTGTAGTTGCTGATTTCTTTTGAGATTTCCTCCTTGACCCACTGTTTGCCTAAGTGTGTGTTATTTAACTTCCATATCCTTGTGCCTAACCTGTTTCTCTGGCCCTTAGTGATTTCCAATTTCATTCCGTTGTGGTCAGAGAAATTACTTTGTATAATCTCAATCTTTCTGAATTCATTGAGAGTTCTTCTGTGGCCTAGCATGTGGTCTATCTTGGAGTATGTTCCATGTGCACTTGAGAAGAATGTAAATCCTGCTGTATTTGGGTGTAGTGTTCTGTATATGTCTATTAAGTCCAGGTCCTCTAATGTATTGTTGAGAGGCTTTGTTTCTTTAGTGATTCTCTGTCTAGATGTTCTGTCTAATGATGATAATGGTGTGTTAAAGTCCCCTGCTATAATTGTAGAGGCATTTATTTCTCCACTTAGTTTTTCCAAGTTTACTTCATGTATTTTGAGGCACTCCGATTAGGTGCATATATGTTTATGATTGTTCTCTCTTCTTGAGGGATTACCCCTTTTACTAATATATAGTGTCCAACTTTGTCTCTTACAATAGTTTTGCATTTAAAGTCTATTTTGTCTGATATTGGAATAGCTACTCCTGCCCGTTTTTGTCTATTGTTAGCTTGTAAAAATGGTTTTCCAGCCATTCACTTTAAGCCTCCTTGAATTCCTGGGTAGAAGGTGGGTTTCTTGTAGACAGCATATAGATGGATCATATTTCCTTATCTATTATGCCAATCCGTGTCTCTTGATAGGTGAATTTAGTCCGTTAGCATTCAGTGTTATTACTCACAATGAATTCCTTACTTCAGCCATTTTTCTTTGGGTTAATGTATGTCACATGTTGTTTTGTTTTTGTTTTTTGTCTTGTTAGTTTCTTTTAAACTCTCCTCCAACTCTTTCTCCCTTGTTTATTCCTTTCAACTTGTAGAACTTCCTTTAGTATTTCTTGAAGTGCAGGTTTCTTATTGACATACTCTCTTAATTTCTGTTTATCTGTGAATATTTTAAACTCTCCCTCATTTTTGAATGCCAGTTTTGCTGGGTAGAGAATTCATGGCTGGAAGTTTTTTTCTTAGTATTTTGACTATGTCATACCACTGTCTTCTTTCCTCCATGGTTTCAGCTGAGAAATCAGCACTTAATCTTATTGTGCTTCCCTTGTATGTGATGGTTCTCTTTTCTCTTGCTGCCTTGAGTATTTTCTCTTTGTCTTGAGCATTGGACATTTTGACAAGTTTATGTCTTGGAGTTGGCCTATAGGGATTTATACTGTTTGGGGTGTGCTTTGCTTCCTGGATCTGCACATCCATCTCTCTCAATAGCATTGGGAAGTTTTCAGCCATTATTTCCTTCAACACTTCTTCTGTTCCCTTTCCCTTTTCTTCTCCTTCTGGGATGCCCATAATGTGTATGTTTGAGCGTTTTGTGTTGTCGGTTAATTCCCTGAGTCCCTGCTGGATTTTTTCTGACTTTTTGTGTCTTTTTTCTACTGTCTCTTTGATTTCAGAGGTATTGCCTTCCGCAACACTAATTCTTTCTTCTGCCTGTTCAAATCTGCTGCTATGTGAATCCAGTGTCTTTTTTATTTCTTGGATTGTGCCATTGGTCACCATCATATCCATTATCTTTTTGGGAGTGTTTACAATTTCTTCAGTATGTTCTCCCAGTGTCTTCTTTATATTCTTAATCTCTTCCTTCACTTCTTTAAGTTGGTCCATGATATTTGTTTGGAACTCTTTGATTAGTTGTTCAATGTTGTGCTTCACTTCCTGGTTTTTAGTTTGTTCATTGGATTGGTCCATGTTTTCCTGTTTCTCAGTGTGGTTTGTAATTTTTTGTTGCCCTCTAGTCATCATTTTATCTTGATGGATTTATTCAGTTGATTAGCTTCTCTCTCTGCTCTAGAGTTTTATTTAGCTGGTGGTTCTGTGTGCGAGTAAAGTTTTCCCTTTGATACTTTTTCTTCTTATTTTATTTCCTTGCTTCTTTCTATGTTCCCTTGAAGGCAAAAGATTAGGTCCAGAAGAATCAAAAGATGTGAGAAAGGAAGAAGGATAATGGTAATATTGATAGAAGTTAGAAGAGGGGCCAAATAAGACTTAATGAAGTAAATATTTAACTCATGTAGGCTTTGTAGAGTAATAGGAAAGAAAGTGGAGTACCTACAATGGACTGGGAAACCAAATAGAGAAATATATGTATAATGATTTAGAAGGCTAGAATTATGAGGAGGGAGGGAAAGAGTTAAGAAAGGGCTGAAAGGAAAGAGTTAGTATTATTTAAAAAAGAAGAAAACAAAATAGAGGGAATAGAAATTAACACCCTTGAGTTGTGGGCATATGGAAAAATGTGGTATTTAATAGCCACAACAGAAGGCAGAAGGCAGAAAGATGCAGGAAGGATAAGAGGTAGTTTGGAATACAAAATCAATATATAGAGAGAATGGGAAATTACTGAAAAAGAAGCACAGCAAAGAAGAGACAAGCTAGCAGCACGAATCTCTGTGGTTCAGTCCACGCCGTCGTTCTGCCCAGATAGATGTCCCAAGATTCTCATGCCACCCTCCCACAGCACAGACCCAAGTGCAGGTTCCCGTCCACTATCCGCCGTGCTCTGGGAGCTGTCCGTGGTTGCCCTCCTAAACTGCTGCTCTCTTTTTGGCTATTCTTTCCATCATATATATTTTTTCCATCCTTTCACTTTTAAGCTATTTGTTTCTTTGAATTTAAGGTGAATTTTCTGGAAACATCATAATGTAGGATCATGCATTTTTATCCCTCTGCCAATTGCTAACTTTTGACTGGATAGTTTAATCCATTTACATTGAAAGTAGCTACTGTTGAAGCAGGAATTTCTCCTGTCATTTATAAGTCTTATAACTTTTTGACCCTCAATTCTTCTGATAATGCCTACATTCATATTTATTTGAGTTTTGTACTGTGCCATTTTGAGTCCCTTCTCATTTAGTCCTGAATATATTTTTTATATTTGACCACTCTGGTTACAATGGACCTATACTTTAATACCATAAATCTACAACAATCACACAGGATTTGATACGAACTTGATTTCAATAGCATACACATTCCTTCTTTTATATACCTCCATCCCCCCACCATTTTAGTGTACTCCTTATAAAGTATGTCTTTTTATTAGGAAAATTGTAGGATTATTGAACAGTCTTGCATTAAATACAGGGTTCCTGTATGCCAACTTATTATTAACACTTGTCATTGGTTTGCAACATTTGTTACAATTGATGAAAACAAATTTTAAAAATTGTACTATTAACTATAGTCCATGTTTTAACTCAGCATTAACTGTGTAGTTCCATGGAATTATATTTTTAATTTTTAACCTAATAACATAAACAATCTAGTATTCCTCCTTTTAACCACATTCAGATATATATTATATGGGTGTGAATTACTTTCACAATGTTGTGTAACCATCACCACCATCCATTACTAAACATTTCCATCATTCCAAGTAGGAACCATGTACATTTTAAGCCTTACCTGTCTATTCCCTATCCCCACCCCTTCCCTTGGTAACCTATTTCTAGATTCTGACTCCATGTGTTTGCCTATACTATTTTTTCCCAACTCAGTGAAATACTAGAAGTTTTGTCTTTGTATGTCTGACTTACTTCATTCAACTTGCTGTCATCAAGTTTCATCCATATAGTCACATGTATCAGGAATTCTTTCCTTTTTATGACTGAATAATACCCCATTGTATGAATATGTTCCAATTTATTTATTATTTCATCAGTTGACAGATACCTGAGTTGCTTCCATCTTTTGGCATTTATAAATAATGCTGATATGAATAATGCTGTGTGCAAATATCTGTTCAATACCCTGTTTACAATTCTTGTGGGTATATATCTCGTGGTGGGATTGCCCGGTCATGTGGTAATTCTATAGGTAGGTTTCTTAGGAACCTCCAAATTGTCTTCCACAGAGGCTGCACCATTTTATTTTGTCAGCAGCAATGAATGTTTCTATTTTCCACACAATCAACATTTGTTTATATATCTTTTTATTAATAGCCACCATTCTATTTTAGGTAAGAAATGGTACCTCATTATGGTTTTCATTTGCATTTGCTTACTTGCTACTGATGTTGAGCATCTTATCCTTTCCTTTCTGGCCATGTGAATGTTTTCTTTGGAGAGCTGTTTATTCAAGTCTTTCACCCCTATCTTGATACAGTTATTTGCTTTTTGTTGATTAATTGAAGGATATCTTTATATATTCTGGATATTAAACTTTTATTGGATATATGGCTTCCAAATATTTTCTCCCATTTTGAAGGGCATTGTTTTACATTGATGATAAAGTCCTCTGAGGCATTAAAGTGTTGTTGTTGTTGTTGTTGTTTTTGATGAGGTCCCATTTATCTATTTTTTCTTTTGTTGCATGTGCTTTGGGTGTAAAGTCTATGAAACCATTGCCTAAAAGAAGGTCCTAAAGAACCTTCCTATTTTTCTTATAGGAATTTGATAGCTCTGTCTCTTATATTTAGGTCTTTTATCCTTTTTGAGTTGATTTTTATATACAATGTGAAGTAGGGGTTGTCCTTGGTTGTTCAAATGGAGACTTCCCAGCACCAGTTTTTGAAGACTCTGTCCTTTCCAATTGAGGGTTAATTGTCCCATTGTCAAAAATTATTTGTCACATATTTGAGAGTTGATTTCTGAACTCTCAACTAAAGTCCATTGTTGTATATGTCAACCTTTGTGCCAGTACCAGACTGTTTTGTTTGCTGTGCTTTTGTCATAAGTTTTAAGACAGGGAGATGTGTGACCTTCACCTCATTCTTCTTTTTCAATATAATTATGGCTATCCAGGGCCAATTACCATTCCAGATAAAATTTATGACTGGCTTTTTTATTTGTGCAGATAAGGTTTTTGGAATATTGATTAACGTTGTGGTGAATCAATAAATTGCATCAGATAGAGACATCTTAATGATATTTAGTCTACCAGTTCATGTATATGGAAGTTCCTTCCATTATTTTGGGTGTTGTTTGATTTCTTTTAGCAATATTTTGTAATATTCCGGGTATAATCTTTACATCCCTGAGTAAGTTTATTCTGAGATATTTGATTACCTTGTTGCTATTTTTACAGTAATTTTTCTTGATTTCTTCTGATTGTTCGTTACTTGTGTATAGAAACATCACTGATCTTTTGGTGTAGATCTTGTATCCAGTCACATTGCTAAATTCATTTATTAAGCTCCAGCAACTTTGTTGTGGATTTTTCAGGATTTTCTGAATATAGGATCATGTTATCTGAAAACAGGGAAAATTTCTTCTTCCATTCCAACTTGGATAGCTTTTATTTCTTTTTTTTGCCCAATTTATATTACAAGAACTTCCAGGATAATGTTAGATAAGAGTGGTGGTATTGGACATCAGTGTGCAGTTCCATATTTTAGGAGGAAGCTTTCAGTATTTCACCATTAATTAGGATGTTAGCTGTAGGCTTTTACAATATGCCCTTTATCAGATTGAGGGATTTTCACATATTGCTCATTCATTGTTTCCTGATATCCTTCTGTTTTTTCTCTGTGTTTTTCTTCATCTCTTTGAGCATTTTAAAGATCACTTTTAAAGGTTTTGTTTGATATGTCCATATTCTGGTCTCCTTCATTGGTGTTTTCTTTATTTTTATCCACTTTCTTTGTATGGCCATTATTTCCTATTTCTTTGTTGTATAGATTCCTTTATTGCACACAGTAAATTTTAATATTTTAAAATGTTAACTCCAGGATTTATTTCTTGATATACCTGTTTCTTGATTTTATAAACAGCTAATGATAAGATAGAATTTTCATGAACTTCAGGCTTCCTATCACAAAGGTCTGTCAAAGGCAAAGCATTGTGCAGTATCCTCTGTCATTCCGCACCTGTGATAGGTCCTCAGGTTGTGGTTGTTAGAAGTTTTGGAATACCCCTATTTACAGGGTTTCAATATCTGCTCCATTTTTCCAGAAGACTGACTTCCCTGTCTCAGCTGTTAAAGCAAAAAAGCTGTGAATCATACTGTCCTCCTCTATAGTTTCTTATATAACTTTCATTGTTTCAAGCTTCTTTTACCATGAGGGAAAATTCTGAGAGGGAAGGCATGCCAGAGAAGAGTTTCCCAGGTCAGTCTTTCACTGATGAAGTAGGTCTAGGGAGCAATGAAGGAGGTACAGATCAGTTTCAAAGTGTCCTGGGGAGGGGTTCTAGAAGAATACCAAGTATCTCTTCCATGCCTTCCCAAAGGCAAGCTTTCTTGGCATACCCAGCAAATGCAGCCTCCCATCCAACTGTCCCTCAGAACCATAAGGAAGCACTATATCTCCAAGTCTCCTCTATTGTTACCTTTGTTCAGGTGAGGTTGAAACAAGACACCACTGCATTTGGTGCATTTGGTGTGATGTCCACCCCTCAGCTTTGGGAAGAGGATTTTTAAGTCCTTTTTATTCATCTGAGACCAAAGCAGGAGATGGACTCCACAGCAGACTGCCAGAAGAGGGGATTTGGGTGTCAGTTACCACCACACAGAGAGAGCCTTTTATCATAATTTACCATCTTCTTCTTCCTATTCTTCCCTGGATACTGCACTGTATTCTACTGGCCTCCAGAGTTTCAATATATTTGTTTCTGCCTGTTGTTCTGGTGGAAGGACTGATTCCTGTATCTCCCTACTCCATCTTCCCAGAACCCTCTATAAATTATATCTTTATACATTGTATTCCCAAGCCATATAGTAATCATTGCTTTTTTTACATTTTCATTTTAGGACCTGCAATAAGTCAAGAATGGAGTTACATAAAAAATTACTGTACAATAATACTTTAATTTTTAATTACCCTTATAGTTACCTTTATCAGAGGTCTTCATGCTGCTTTGAGCCACTGTTTTGAGTCTTTTCCTTGCAGTCTGAATAACTTCCTGTGGCATCGCTTGTTGGGATTATCTTGCGGTGATGTACCCTTTCAAGTTCTTTTTTTTATCTATGAAGGTCTTAATTTCTCCCTCATTTTTGAAAAGAGATCTCACTGGATTTAAAATTTCTGGATGGCTACTGATCTCTTTCATCACTTTAAATATATCTTCCTTCTGCCTTCTTGCTACTATGGTTTCTGATGACAAATTGGTACTTAATCTGATTGGAATTCCCTTATATTTAACTTGGGGTATATCTCTTGCATCTTTCAGAACCCTCTTCTTGTGTTCTATTTGAGTTTGCCCTGTTTGGGGTTTGTTTGGATTCTTGAATGTGTATATACATGCCTTTCATTAAAGTTGGGAAATTCTTGTCATTATTACATTGACTATTTCTTCTACAACTTTCTGAATTTCTCCTTCTTCTGGGAATCCCATACTGCATAATTTGGTTCACTTGACAGTGTCCTTCAGTTCACTCCGTCTTTTTTACTATTTTAAAGTTCCTTTTTATTTCAGCTCTTCAGCCTGAATATTTTCAAGTGACTTGTCCTCAAGATCATTAATTCTTTCTTCTGAAAGCTCCAAATGGCTATCAGAACCCTTTAGAGATTTTTTCATTTCAGCTACTTTGATCATCAGTTCCCATATTTCTGTTTTTTACCTAATGGGAATCACAAATTGATGCCCATATTCTTCATTCATTGTTTTTCTCATGTAATTTGTCCTTTCTCCATGTTTGCCTTTATCTGCAACTGCATATTGAGTGTCATGCTTTAAAGCTTTTATCTAGATAATACAATGCCTGGACCTCATCTTTTATTGTTTCTGGATATTTATCTTGTTCCCTTGGATGGACCATCATTTCCTATTTCTTGCTTTTTCTTGTTTGTCTTGTAATCTGTTGCACACTGCAAATCTTAATATTTTAAAGTTTTAAGTCTGTAATTTAGTCACTGAGCTCTTTCTTGAAGTTTGCATCCACATAGTGATACGACAGAGATTTTCTTGAGTGTCAGGAGCTAACCAAATATATATTAAATGCACTTTTTGTGGTCTTTGCAATTTGCTCTGCTTTGCCTGGTTGTCTCCTTTAGAGCCTAGCCCTCCTTTCAGGAAGTTCAGCCAGAGGCTAATGTGAAGTTCCTGTCCTCTCTGTCATTTTGAGTATGCATGGAGCCATGGAACCTAATTCTTTTCCTAGGGTTGTGTTTGTATGTGGTCTTAAAAATGTCCATTTACAGTTTGCAGGATCTCAAATGTTCCCTCTATTCCTTTTGAAATAGACTTTCACCCCCTTATTTGTGTGCTATTGTGTGACTTAGTGCAGGTAGGCACTCCTTTGCCCCAGGCCACTTTGAATTAATTATTTCTTATGCTGCTTTAATTGTCTGCAAGCTACTTCTCTGACTTCAAGACAGATTCTTTGGTGAGTATATGAAGACAGCTTAATGATCCTGCCTACAGAAATAGTTTTTGTTTCATTCATGTTGCTGTGCCAGAGTCATTGTTTGAGAAGATGTGGCCAGTCATGGGGAGCACCAAATTCCTGGGAACAGGCTGACCCTTTTGCATCTTTTAAAAAAGGGTGCAAAGATTCCATAGTACTGCTAATCTGCATTACAGTGTTTCTCTCCTACCTAATGGAGGCAGGCCAGTATACCAGCTTTTTTTAAATACCTCAGACAGACAATGAAATTTCCACCAGAAAGGGTTGCACCATTTATATCAGTCCTTGGCCTTCTTTCCATTATTGCACAAATTATACTCAAGTTTACTTAGATCATTTGGCAATAAGAACACCATTTAATTGGGTCTAGGATTTCAAATGCTACAGTTGACATGGTACAGCTTTGGTTCAGAATTCTGGATGATGTGGGCTGCTGGGGCCATAGCAGCCATGTCTAGCATCACTTTTCCAGCTGTCAGTGCACTTTTTTCATAAACTGCTTATGCTGGTCCTCAAGGTCTTATTCAAGGAATGATAACAGGAATTCAAGGATTGTGCAATGTTCTGGGGCTTCCCCTTTATGGATTTATATTCTGCATATTCTATGTGGAACTTAAAGAACAGCCAATAACAGGAACACACAAAGGAACAACCACAAGTTCAGAGCACAATTTTAAACACAATTCCACCATCCCTGTCTCCCCTTCCTCTTTGCAGTCTGTTCAGTACTGCTGGCTCTACTTTTGCCTTGTTTATTCTGGAACATACCAAGTTAAGCTTAAGGCCTATCAGATGGAAAAAATACTGTGGGAGTCACAGCCAACATCTTAATACAAAAGTTCCAGGAGAGGCCAAAGAGCATTCAACATTTAACCCAGATCACAAGTGTGTCATCTAAGAAATCAAGAAGATTGTTCTAACAGCACCCAGGTCTTAGATTTCAGCTGTTGTTCTGGAAGTACATTCCATTTCCATCCATGATGTACTTTAAGATTATTTTAAGAAATGTCTATGCATAAACGTTGAAGGAACTAAAGAAAGAACGAAAGAGTTTTCCAAAGATGTTACAATTTCTTTTAAAATGAAACCTTCCATTTATTAGCCTTAATTGCTTCCACTAAGCTCTTTGTTTTCATATACATTTTCAATTAAAAGCTATATTTGTTACTAGATATATATTAGCATATATCTTTGCTACCATTTCATTAAGGTATTTTGGTTTAACTCTACACTGAGTCTCACAGAGACAAAGTAGGTAGTATGTTTGTAGACCTGATCATTTTATCTTTAATAAAAATTTAAATCAGTAAGGAAAATGCTAATACTGAACAAGTAGCTAGCTCGATGCAAAATTAATAATCATATTGATAATGTAATTAAGGAGAAGGGACATTCGAGAAAGGAGCAGAGAAAATAAGTGAAATATTTTGAATGGATACCACATCCCTAGGTGCCTTGGACTTCTTATAGTGATGACAAATAAATATCCAGAAAATATATGAACAGCTACAAAAAAAAATTCAAATAGCATTTATTTGGTATAGTCGGTAAGAGGATTGGGTGTTAATGTCCAATGGCAGTAGGGTTTCCTGGTTGGGGAGATGGGATAATTTGTGTAATTGAAGCTGGTGAGGATTGTGCAATATTGTGAATAGGAAGAAACTCAGAGAATGGTAGGAATGGGAGTGCTATGGAAAGGAAAGTTTAAGTAGCAGACATGTTTATACAATTGGAGAAATAGAATGAGCAACTGGAAGGACAGTAATATTTCAATGCACTACAATATTCTGCATCATAAGCACTATGGAGGCTCACGTTGTGCGGGCCCTGCATCACCCGGGCAGTGTGTTCAAGCCCTCTCCTGCACTGGCTAGGGGCTTCCATTGGCAGCGGCAGGAAGATGCTCATGAATTTCTCATGCTGACTCTGGACGCCTTGCAGACAGCATGCTTCCATGGAAACACGCAGTTAGCCAGCGGCTCCTCAGAAACCTCCGTCATCCATCAAATCTTTGGAGAGTACTGGAGATCTCAAATGAAGTGTCTCCACTGCCACGTGATTTTAAACACAATTGACCCGTCCCTGGATATTCTCCTGGATATCCAGCTGACTCAGAGTGTGAACCGTGCTCTGGAACAGTTGGTGAAGCCGGAAGAGCTGGATGATGAAGATTCCTATGTTTGCAGCACGTGTGAAAGGAAGGTGCAGGCGTCCAAGACCTTGACTTTGCACACCTCACCAAAGGCCCTTATCCTTGTCCTGAAACCCTTCTCAGGTTTCACAGGTGACAAAATTGCCAAGCATGTTCAATATCCCGAGTGTCTTGACATGCGAGCATACACGTCTCAGCCGAATGGCTCACCGCTGTTATATGATCTCTACGCCGTTCTGGTCCATGCCGGATCCACTTGTCACACTGGGCATTACCTGTGTTACGTCAAAGCTGGGAGCGGCGAGTGGCACCAAATAGATGATGCTAAGGTCTCAGCCTGTGACGTTACTTCTGTCCTGAGCCAGCAAGCCTATGTCCTCTTCTACATCTAGAAGAGGGAATTGCAGAGAGACAGTGAGAGTGTGCCGCTAGGGATTGGAGCAGCAGCCATTAAGGCAGAGGATGCAGATGAGGGAGTGAAGCAAGCAGCACCCAAAGGCAACTCGTGGAGCAGAGTCCGTGAGTCAGAGGAGCAGCGGCAAGAGACAACCACCCAAGAAATCACCTTGGATGAGTGAAAGTTTCTGCAAGAACAAAAGCGATCAAAGCCAGAATTCCAGCTGTGGAAGCTCAACGCTGCCCTGCCTCCTAATACTGTGGTGATTCACAAGCCAAAACACAGACGCGAGGTAGTAAAGGATCAGCGTGAGTGGGAAAACACAGCGCCCAACAACCCAGCCAGGGGCATTCCCTATCACCTGGCGACGGATTTTGTCAAAACCCCTTTCTCAGATAAGAGGGGGAGAAGCAGCATGAAGAAGAAAAAGAAGAAGTAGAAGAAGGAGAAGAAGGAGAAGGAGGAGAAGGAGGAGAAGGAGGAGGAGGAGGAGAAAAGAAGAAGGAGGAGGAGGAGGAGAATAGTAGAAGAAGAAGAAGAAGAAGAAGAAGAAGGAGGAGGAGGTGCAACCGTGCAGAGTTCTCAGTCTGAATTTTCCCAAACACTAGCACTCAGGCACGAATGTGTTTGAGTCTCTGTGTGCAAATGAACACTCAGTTACCATGAGACTCTCACACAAACTGGCGCATGCCCACACTCAAACACACACACACAGACAAATAGACACACAAAGTAACTTAACACATCTTGTGGCCCCATTGATTGGATGGAGAATTCAGTGTCAGCTGTGAGTGCTGGTGCCCTCAGCACCTCCAACCCTTTGTTCAATCAAGGACTTGGAGTTGATTGGCAGACACTGCTGTTTGAGAGATGCAGCAGGGTGAGACTGAACTGGGATAGTGGGATTCACAGTGACCTAAGCTCCCCATGGACCCCAGGTTGTGCTCTCTTCAACACCTTCCTGATTTATATATAACTTCTGCAGATTTCTTTAGGTAGTCCCTGCCTTTGCTCAACTCTTTTTGTGAGAGGGTCAGTTTATGCTTACCCACTTCAGTGCCATTTTCTTGAATGTCTCACTCTTTGAGATTTCAGGTTTCATCTGGGCTCAGACTTCCTCTCCCACTAAGCAGCACCCCAGGAGATATGATGGGCCTTGTCACAATGACAAGTTACAGAGCTTAATCCTCAGTTAAAGAATGAGTTCCCCAGAGTTCCATAAGGGTGGGTCCCCTAAGTAGATCTGAGGGCTTCTTTGGCCACTGCCATGATTGTATACTTCAATTAGCTGTTCCCTGTAGTGGAGAAAGCATTTGAGAAATGCTTATAAGATTAGAAGTCCAAGGAAGACTGTTCCTGCTCAGACAGCAATAAGTCAGAGAATCCAGCCTCTGGCACACTTTCTGTGCAGTTGAGGCCTTTTCAATGGAGAGCATATGTTGTACAACTTGCACCTTCCTACCTGTCCTGTGATACAAGGTACAGAACCCCACCCAATTTGGGAAGTGAGCCATCAACCGCATCCTGCCATTTATGTGTTCATGGTGCATCCTGCCATTTATATGTTCATGAGGGTTTCTTCCAGGAACCCTGAAAGGCAAATTTAGTTGGGGTTGGCCCAGGCATGGCAGGATATGGTGGATTTCACTACAGGTTGTACTTCATTGTGTTAGCAAGACAAATGTTCTATTTGGTTAAATTAAAGTTTAAGGTTTTGTACTCCAGCTTTAATCTACTTAACTTTAGATCCTGGGCATCTATCCATGTCAATGTTTAGAATTAAAGACTTTAAATGCTGGCTAGCATGTCACAGCCTGGGTTTGCATTGAGGAGCCAGTGCCTTACTGATGCACATTTAGATGTGTTTGCTTTCTTGAGCAATATTTGGATGATATCGCAGTCCTTTGTATTTGCCCTTTACCTGATTGTCTTCTTGAGATGAATTTCTAAAAGTGAAATTTCTGGGTCAGTCTGAAGAGACACAGGGGTGGACTCAGGCTCTCCAATTTCTTGGTGGTGCACCTGGGTCTCTGCTCACCTGTCCATATGCTCACCTGTGTGGTCTGGCCTGGGGAATTGTAAGAACTGAAGTTCCTGGTCCTAGGATTCAGTGATCCAGAAAAATCAGACCCTCACACTTCTCATAGTAGGCCCCAAGCTGGTCTTCAGTTCTTCCTCCTGTGGGGTCATGTGTGTAGGGAGGAGGAGCCAAGGCTGGGAGAGTGGGGGGAGGAGCTTCATGCCCACAGGTGATCATGGTGGGCAGAGCATGAGTATCTTGAGATTGGAGAAGAGCATGCAGGGAAAGGGACGTGGCATTAATGCAGCATCAGCAAAGGCTTCAGGAAGCACAGGATAGGGAATATTTGCCAGGGGTTGGGGGAAGAATGTGGAGCACACAGAGCCTTCGGTGCTGGTGATGCCATCTCTGGCCCTTGTACCCCCTCCAGCCTTTCACATGGGTGGTTTAGGAGCTTCCAACTCTCATCCACCTTCCTCTCACCCACCCCGGCTCTGCATACCTGGGACCTTCACTCAGGCTCACTGTTAATCACATCCTATTTTCTTTTACCAAAATTCTGAATGTCCAAATTTTGGGCATTTATATCTGTAGTGATAAAAGCCTCAATTCATTCAGTGACACATTCTGCATTCCTTAAAAGCACAATTCATGTACAGTTTTTGAGTTTCATGGGCTGCTCTAGCAAATACTTTGAAATGGCTCATGTTAAAAAATGGAAATTTATTAGCTAATGGTTTTAAGGTTAAAATAAATTCCAATCAAGGAATCAACAAAGTGATGCTTCCTCCCAGAAGCCTGGCATTTTGGGGCTGGCTGCTGGTAAGTCTTGGCTCATCTGTCATGTGGCAAGGCATATGGTGGCATCTCCTGATCTTGCTCTTCTTTTCCAGGTCACATAAATGAACAATCTCTTGTTCCCTGTGGCTTTCCCTCTGTCTCCAAGTTTCCTTCCACTTAAAAAGGACTCCAATAATTGGATGAAGACCCATCCTGATTGAGGTGGACCACATATTAACTGAAAAAAAATCTCATCAAAAAGTCAAAGTTACAATAAGTAGACATGCACAGGAATGGATTAAATTCAGGAACATGTTTTCCTGGGGTACATACAGATCCAAACCAGCATACAATTGATTTTGAAACAATCAGAAACTTTCAGAAAAGTTGCAAGTACAGTACAAACAATTTTTTCCTTGAGCCACTTAAGAGTAAGTTATTGAACTGCTACACTGTTACTACCCTAATACTTAAATGTGCATTTCCTTCAAATAAGGAATTCTCCATAACCATATTACAGCCCTAGGAATCAGGAAATCAGCACTGAAACATTACTGCCATCTAATCATCAGGCCCAGTAGACTTTAGTCAGGTATCCCAATAGTGTGCCATGATAGGGAAAGTAGCCAATCCACAGTCATGTGCTGCCTTTAGTTGTATTTTAATGCCATTTAGGTTCCTCAGTCTTCCCTTAACTTTCCTGAACCTGACACTTTTGACTACTGCAGGTAAGTTTTTCTGCAGAGTGTCTCCCTATGGGGTTTTGCCTGATGTTTCTGGTTATACATCTTTGGGAAGACTATCACAGAAGTGGTGCAGGTCCTCCTGGCATGCTGGCAGGTGCTCCTGGTTTTACTCATCCCCTCACTGATGGTGTTGAACAAATCGCCTGATGAGAATGGTCCACCAAGTCCCTTGCCTATAAAGTTACTCTTTTCCTCTTTGTATAAGTGTTTTTGTGGCAAGAGTGCTTTGAAACTATACAAATATCCTGTTTCTCTTCAAATTTTCTGTATGCATGTATGTATTCTTTCAACTTGGACTCATGCTTTCCTGTTTAATTCAATAGGTTATAGTCTCTTTATATTATTACTTACTCTAATGCTCCAATTTTCCATGATTTGGCCAGTGAGGACCCTGTAAACTGGTATCTTTTTCCTTTTGATAAATCCCCTTGATTCACTGAGCCCTCCCCTACTTTCTAGGAATAACATACTTTAAGCTCATGTTTTACTTTTCCTGCCACAGCCTGGGAACAAGCCATTTCTCCAAGGAGCCTGATTCCTTTCAGTGGAGAATTGTGTCCAGACACCAAGATCTGGGTGCTGGGTGTGGTCCTTGCTAGAGGGTCATGATGGCTCTCAGGTCCTCCTACTTGGAGGTGGCCTCTGGGGCTGGAACAACCTGAAGGAGCAACTTGGGGAGCCTGCATCTGGCTGGCATGTCCAAGCCTCTGCCTTCGTGAAGGTGTGCTTGAGATGGTATTTCCAGGAGTGAACATGGTGACCCTAGGAGGAGAGTGCCCTGAAGTTCCCTTTTATACTTTTTATTTTGAAGTACTTTCAATCTTATAAGGAATTTGCAAAAACAATAGAAAACCATACCGAGAACTCCAACACACTCCACAAGTAGATACCCAGATCCAAAAATTTTTAATATTTTACCACATTTGTCACATCATCTTTAAAATTTATTTTCCAAACATTTGAGAGTAGGCTTTATACATGCCCAGATACCCAGATGGTTATGGCCACTTGAGGGCCTGAAGCAGAGCTGGCAGCCTCAGACTCTGTGTGTGAGTGTGCACATATCTGTGTGTGTATTTGTGTGGAGGGGTGAGTGAACTTGGTCTGGGCCTCATGTCAGTTTAGGATGTCTCTTCTGAGCTGCACAATCTCACTTGCAAGCCTATCTCATGCTACCAACTCCTGCCAAACCCCAAACAAAAACCAAACTCATCTACACACTTTAACAAAACAAAACAAAGCCATAGAGAAATCACACACAGCATCACCAGACAAAGAGGAACTTGGCCCAAGTTCAGAGAGAGTCATACATCAGATCCAAGAGGCTCTCTATTCTTAGAGGCAACTTTTGGAAAGCAAGGACATGAAACACAATGCACAAGATTTCTTGTGATCATGTTAGACTTACAGATATGTCTGATGTTATGTAAAAGTTGGTGTGCTCTTGAACCTGAGGTGCCAAGATACAGAAGAGATTGTTTGCTCTTCAAACTCCTCACCAGCCCCTGCATTCAAGTGAACCTTTCACCTAATCATAGTCATTATCAGTGACAGGAACTCAACTTTTGTGCAATATTAACTAAACTATAACCCTTTTTGGAAATTCAGCAATTTTTCCATGAATGCCCTTTTCTGATCCAGGGCCCACTTTGCAGGAGCTGTTATTTCGCAGAATCCATCCCAGCCTTTAATATTTCCTCCATCTTTGCTATCTTTCATGACCTTGATTTGTGATTCTATTTTAGATCTCTTAGATGGAAAATCTCCAGGTTAAACTATTTAAGAATTTTTTGTTACCATTCACATATTCTTTATTCATTGACATACAGTCTTTTTTATTATATCTATGCTATTTTCATATACTTTTCTGTACACAAAATGGATTCTTGCATTAATGACAGTTCCTCCTCCTGAAGGATTTCCACACCATGAGAAACATCCATTCCTAGCTAATCTCAGCCTTTCCATTCATGGTGTCTATTAATTTCACCTGTAAAATGACAATTCTCTTTTTAAGTCTTGAAGGATATCATGCTCTAGGTCAGCTGTTTTTTTCCTAACACCACTTTCTTTTTGAGCTTCTACAGTTTTTTTTCTCTCTTTTTTTTTTCCATTTTTTAAAAGATACTTAGATTACATAAATGTTACATTAAAAATGTAGGGGATTCCCATATGCCCCACTCCCTACCCATCCCACAGTTTCCCAACCAACAACATCCTTCATTAGTGTGAGAACATGACCCTCAGTGAAACTGTGGCTCCTTTGAATGACACCTTTTTCTTTTTGTCTACAAGTTTTTAAAGCACAGTCTGGTCTGCTGATTTCTTCTCATTCTGGTGATGTTTTTTATCCCCATGGATCACAAAGTTCTCCTTGCAATGTGGATTGAGGTCATGCCTAAGTTTTGGAATTTCAAAATATTGCCACTGATACCTTCCTTAACTCTTTTCCTTACAGTTTCACAATTCCACATATGTTCAACTGAGTTACTGTACACTTTATGCTTTTCTTGCTCTTCACCCATTTATATCTGTTCTCCTCATGCTTTCTTGAAGTTAAATTTCTACATTCCAGGCTGACAATTCTTTCCACAACCATGTATAATCTACTTTTCTACCCATCTAGTGTGTTCTTTTTCTACTAATTTTAAAGTAAAAAAATTCCATTTGGCTCTTTTCCCTTCTATAAGTGTCTCGGCTAAAAGAGAAAGCTTCTCTGCTATGATATTAACATATTAATAAAACTTATTTGAGGATCCAATGAGTAGATTTTGTAATATAACTCATTTTGTTAGAGAAGTTGAAGTTTACAGAAATTCATGCAGGAAAGAGAATTCTCAAATAGATTCCTATTATTAGAACCTTTCATTAGTGTGGTACCTTGGTTACAACTGTTGAAAGAATATTAGTATAATTGTACCATTAGCTATGGCCCATAATTTACATTGGTATTCACTCTTTGTGTTGTATAGTCCTCTGGTTTTTTTAAAAAAATTTATTAGACTAACATATTAACATATATATAACCTAAAATTTCACCTATTAACCATATTCAAATAATAGTTCATTGCTGTTAAATTTTTTTTCACGATATTGTACTGTCATCACCACCATCCATTACTAACACTTTTCTATCCCATAAAACAGGAATTCTATACAAATTAAGCATTAACTCCCCATTCCATACCCTTATCCAGCCTCTGTTAAACTGTATTCTAGTTTCTGACTCTATGAATTTGCTTATTTTAATGAATTCATATCAGTGAGATATGATACACAATATTAGCCCTTTTATGCCTGGCTTATTTCACTCATCATGATGTCATCATGGTTGATCCATAGTGTCACATGTATCAGAACATCCTTCCTTTTTATGCTGAATAATATTCTATCTCATGCATATACCACTTTTGGTTTATCCCTTCACCTGCTGATAAAAATTGTGCTGCTTCCATCTTTTAGCAAATGTGAATGATGTCACCATGAACATAGGTGTACAAATATCTGTTCAAGTCCCTGTTTTCAATTCTTTGGCATATTCCTAAAAGTGGGATACCTGAGTCATATGGTAATTGTATATGGTAATTGTAACTTTCTGATGAACAACCAAACTGTTTTCCAGTTTCATCATTTGTATATCTTTTTTGGAGAAATATCTATTGAAGTCTTTTGTCCATTTTTAAATTGAGTTGTTTGCCTTTTTGTTGAGTTGTAGGATTTTAAAAAATATATTCTGCATATTAAACCGTTATTAGATATGCTGTTTCCAAATATTTTCTTCCATTATATAGTGTGTTCTTTTTACTTTCATGATATAAAAAAGTTTTTAATTCTGATGAAATCTCATTTGTTTAGGTTTTCATTATTGTTTATGTTTTTGTTGTAAAATCCAAGAATCCATTGCCTTACACAAGGTCCAGAACATGCTTCCCTGTATTTTCTTCTAGGAATTTTACAGTTTTGGTTCTCACAATTAGGTCTTTGATCCATTTTGAATTGATGCTTGTATACAATGTGAGGTAGGATCCACTTTCATTCTTTTGCATATGGAGATAGTTTTCCCAGGAACTTTTTTTGAAAAGGCTATTCCTTACCCCATTATGTGAACTTGGCACCCTTGTTGAAAATCAGATGGCCGTAAATGTGAGGGTTGATTTCTGAGGTCACAATTTTATTCCATTGGAATAAATATATCTGTCTGTTTGACAATACCATGCTGTTTTTATTATTATGTCTTATAATAATTTTTTTAAAATATTTTTAAAAATTTGTTGTAATAAGTTTTAAAATAGGGATGTGTGAGTCCTCCAACTTCATTCTTCTTTTACAAGATGCCTTTAGTGACTCAGGCCCCTTACCCTTCCATTTAAATTTTTCATTCTTCTTTTTCCAAGATGGCTTTGGCAGTGTGGGGACCCATATATTTCCATATAAATTTGATGATTGGTTTTTCTATTTCTGCAAAGGAGGCTTTTGGAATTTTGATTGGGATTGTATTGAATTTCTAAATTGCTTTTGGTAGGATTGACATCTTAACAACATTAGTCTTTCAACCCATGAGCACAGAATATCTATCCATTTATTTAGATGTTTTCTGATTTTTTGCAACTTCTTTTAAATTTTCTGTGTACAAGTCCTTTAGGACCCACATTAAATTTATTCCTAGATATTTGGTTACAATTTTAAATGGAAGATTTTCCTTGATTTCCTCTTCTGTTCATTCATTTCTAGTATATATAAACAATACTGAATTTTGGGTGTTGATCTTGTACACCACCATTTTGCTGAATTTGTTTATTGGCTCTAGTAACTTTGTTGTAGATTTTTAAAGATTTTCTATATATATAGTTGTATATCATCTGCAAATGACAAAAGTTTTACTTCCTTTACAATTTAAATGACTTTTTTTTCCCTTGCTTAGCTGCTCTGGGTAGATCTTCTAATACAATGTTGAATAATAGTGGTGACAATAAGCATCTTTATCTTGTTCCAGATCTTAGAGGGAAAGCTGTCAGTCTTTCAGTATTGAGTGTGATGTTAGCTGTGGGTTTTTCATTTATGCCCTTTATTATGTAGTAGAAGTTTCCTTCTATTCCTATTTTTCTAAGTGTTTTATTCAAGAGAGGATGCTAGAGTTCATCAATGCCTTTTCTGCATTAATGGAGAAGATCATGTGGTTTTATTCCTTTTGTTTTGTTGATGTGGTATATTGCATTATTTTTTTTTATGTTGAACCAACCTTGTGTATCTGGGGGGAAAATCCATTTGATAATGGTGTATAATTATTTTGATGCATAGTTGGATTTGATTGGCATGTGTTTGTTGAGCATTTTTGCACCTATATTCATAATAGAAATTGGTCTGTAATTTTCTTTTAGTATCTTTAGTAGGTTTCACCCAGGAGAAGACAATATAAAACCCACTGCCAGGTAGTGCAGGCAGCAGAGTGAAGCATGTGAGTCACAGGCCACCCAGGGCATCCTGCTGGACCCCTGACACCATCCTGTGTCCTGTCCACTTCAGAATGCAATGCCTAGGCAGGATTGGCCAGATATCATCTGACAGGCCCTGAGGCATCCCCTCTTGGGGGCCGGCTTCCTGGCACAGCTCCAGCCTAACCCCTGAAGGTGACTTTGGATATTTTTTCTGGTTAGGCTTAGACTTGGGCTCAGTCAGGGAGAAAGGAATGGAAAATTTTTTGGAGTCTAGGGTGATGATCCAAGGAGGCGGATAAGAGCAGCAGCATTGAAGAGGGAAATCCTGTGGAGGAGGGCCTGGACAAGCACTGAGACTTGTGCGTGCACCAGCCTGGCAGAGGCACCCTCTCTTGTCATTATAGAGGTTTGGACAGCCTCGTGGACTCTCAAGAGCAGAACAGTGTCCTGGGCTGGCAAGAGGTCCCCTGAACCTTTGGTAAAGCCCAGGCCACCTTCGACCAGGGTCACAGGGAGCAAGACCTGACTACAACTTCAGCACCAGGGAGATTGGGGAAATCATAAACCAGTCTGATGCACACAGAGTGAATGCAGGGTGATGGGGGTGGATGTAGAAGGAAGGAGAGATCCTATTTGATTCCCCTGGTAGAAAGCATATCCAGCTGGAGAAAGTGAAACTGAAACCAATGGCTGCATTAAAAAAAAGAATGAGGCACTAAATTTAAATGGAACAAACTGGTGAGATCAGTACCTGCATGGATGGTAAGTGAACACTTGACATCATAAGGAAGGGGAACTCGTGTTGACGGAGAGATGCCACTTCAACATCAGGCAGGACAGATTCAGGCAGAGGGGACCTGAGGCACTGGATGGAGAACATCTGCATTGATAGAGTATGCAGTATGTATGGACCAATGAACCTATGTCAGAGGAACACCCGTCAGTGATCTCCTTTCATGAGTCCACTTACATGTCTGCAAAAGGAAACATATCCCATCAAGGTGGAGGACCAGTGGTGGGACTGGCAGAGGGCTCACCCACCCCTCCACCCTGGAGCTTCCCAGCATGGCCCAAATCTGTCATCCACTTGGTGAGGGATTTGGAAAATGTCTTGAGGGACCACAGTGAGCCGGCTGGGACACTCTCTGCCTTGGAGACCGTCGTGGGATCTGGGCAGACTTGGAAAGATTTTAGATGTGGTTATGGCCTGGGAGGCTCTGACAGGATGTTCAAGGCCCACAGAGGCTTAAGGAGGCTTGTTCCTGGAGGCGGAGAGCAAGTGGGAGGGACCGAGAGGGGTAGAGGCTCAGACGGGCAGGGACGCACGTGTGTACGTTTCTTTTTCTGGAAATGAAACTTGTTCTTTGGAGAGAACCTCAAACAGACTCGCATATTTGGCTGAGTCCAGAGGGAGAGGGGGTGGGGAGCAGGTCATATGTGTGTTTTCATTTTATTTTATCTTCTGGAAATGAAAATTATCCTTCATTTTGGAATCACGCTAAAATGACAGGCAGGGTGGAAAAGTGAAACTGAAAATAACAGTCCATGTTTGAGCTTCCAAATATCCCCAATCAGGGGCCATGGCTAGAGAGGAAAGCCCTGCTCAGGGAAGGAAACCCCTTGGTTCTCCTCTTCAGGAAATCTTGCCTTCCCTATCTTAGATCGCCAGACACTTTATTTGGTTTCTCAGAACAAGGACAACAACGATGATAATAAATAATGACAGTGATTACAAATAACATTCTTGATTAATGACCACAAAGTCTATGACAAAAATAAGAGAACACATACACATTCATTCATTCTTTGGGTTCATTCAGAATATGAATGATAAGCCAAAAGGGGAGGGAGGAGAATAGAATGCAGACAGGCCTTGGGGGAGAGAGAGCCCTGTTCCACCAATTGAGAACAGAATTCTCTCTCCAACATCAGGCCCAACTCATTAACCCACCAACAGCACACACAGGCACACAATCTGCTCTCTGACCACAGCAGACATCTGGTCCACCACCAGGGCACCCATATGAACAGTGCATTAGGCAGCAGAATGGATCTGAATGATGGGACAGGGTCACACTTGGGCTGCACTTACATGTGTCCTCCACAGACTTGAGCACCAGCAAAGAGCTACAAGTCCTAAGGGAAAATAGTTTGGTCTTGTGCAGGCTCCTCCACTTTCTAACAGGTCCCTCATGGCCCACCCCTCTCTCACTATCTGACCATTCTTTCTTCCCAAAGGAGATTCCTCAAGGACCTGAGTTGGAAGAGCAGAGTGGGAGGGATTAGAAAGACAGACAGACAGAGAGAGAGAGAGAGAGAGAGACCCAAATAACATGTTTCACATATCCTAAAACCACAAACTTATAGGCTTTTCAACACAGATCTCCATAACTCAGCCTCCAGTCACCCAAACAATCTTTTGCCCAAACCCTTCACAGACTGCCCCATACTGAGCCACAATTAATATTGCTCATATGTCCCCATCTCTGACCCTTCAGACACTGAATGTAAATCTTCCACTGGTCAAGATACTTTCTAATATCATGTCTAGAGCCCTAGCACCTCACACAGTACTGAATCCACCCATTCCATCCTCAGTTCACAGGACCTTTTTTGGGATTTTTCTGGAATCACTGGTACTCCAGGGTTGTTGAATATTTAACTTATAAGAGGTAAAGTTGCTTCTTCTTTATCCACACTTTCAAAACACACTGGTTACATAAAATAAACACTATAGTTACTACACACTCCTTGAACACATGCAAATGGTTACATTACACATACACAGATTCCAGATGACTACACACAAAACCTGACTAAATACAAAACTTGACATCATATGTATTTACTCTGATCATCAATACATTTCCCCTCCAACTACATTCCAAAATTTCCACAACGACCACATCTGAGTAGTTTCTATTGGCCTGTATTCCAACAGAAAACAATAACAACAACAGTATATAACCAGAAAAATACCTGTATGAGGAATTGTAGAGCAATCAGTGCAGACAGTATTTGTGGAGTTACAGTACCTGATAAAAGAGAAGCATAGGGAAGCAGTTGGGGCTCAAGTGACTGGACTCCTGCCTACCTCATGGGAGGTTGGTGTTTCAGATCCCAGTGTCTCCTAAAGAATACAGTGAGCTGGCATGACAAGCAGGTACTGCAAGCTGACACAAGAGAAACAAGAAGAAAAAAACAATGAGAGACACAACAAAGCAGGGAGCAGAGTTTCCTGGTGCCTCCTAAAGAAGACAGCAACCTGACATGATGGGCAGGCATGGTGAGCTGACACAACAAGAGACAAAGGAGGAAAAACAAAATGAGAGACCCAACAAAAGCAGGGATTGGACATGGTTCAAGCAGTTAAGCACTTCCCTCCCTCATCAGAGGTCCCAGGTTCGGCTCCCAGTGCCTCCTAAAGAAACAAGGAAGATGAACAGACACAGCAAGTGAAAAACTATAAGGGGGTGGGGAGAAAGGAATAAATAAAATAAGTCTTTTAAAGAAAGGAATCACAATTATATGAGTGTCACATTTATAAGGGCTTTCTCCCTGAAGCATTTGGCAATTTTCAGGGTGGGGTATAAAGTCCCAGATAGAAGAGACTTCCTTTGTAGACTATGGAGAAATAGACCAACATATTTTTAGGCACAGTATGCAAAATTCTGATTCCAGGTAGGATGTAGGGAAAAGAGACTTGACAACAACTAAAAAGAGATTTATTATAAAGTATTTTTTAAAGACCACAGGGTTTTACAAACAGAGATGACTAGATCAACTAAGATTCCACAAAAGTAGAAGACTTTATTAAGTGAAACAAGATCACCAAACATTTTCACACATGGAGAATTTGCTTAGTTTGAACACAGAGCATAATAGGTAGAAAGAAACTAGTAGGGAATAAAAAAAACAAGCAGATGGTTATATAGACTGAAGTTGGGTAGAGATTGGTTTGAAATCCAGTGTGCCTTCAAACTACTGTATGATATACCCAAAGACTATTAGTTCTGGGCTAGACAGGAAAGTGTAATATCTCATGCAGTACAAGGATTCTTTAGAGGTAACATTCTACCACAATAAGATGTCTGCAATAAATACAAAGAAGACTGATCTTAAAGACATCACGGTTTGTCTGAGTATAAAACAAAGCAGTAATGAAGCCAGAATGGATATCAATTCCTGATTGACAGTGATGAGCCTTCCCTCATTCTGCCTAAGAGAGAATAGCTAATCTCATTGGGAAAACATCAATTAAATTATTTTTCTGTTTATTAGCCAATGTCTGACATATCATAAATAACAGTTTCTGTGCCAATTGACAGGTATTGTGATGAAGTATAAAGAGGAAAATTGACAAGATGAATAATTCTGCATATATTTTGAGATCAGAGTTAGAATAAAATTAATGTAGAATAATTATAGTTATGTTACATAAAATTGAAGAAATTGTAGGAAAGGTATGCAATGACAGAGAATTGCAATAGCTGAGAATTTGCCAAACTGTAGCTCATGGGTAATCTCAATGGATGAGTTTAACAGATGTCACAAATGGAAAACATTAATGAACTTGAAGATCTTTGAATATAACATATTCAAACAAAAACTGTAGAAGTAAAGTGAGAGTGGAGGATAACATTGCAATATGTGGGTTGAATTAATTACAAACAAAAATGGTCTCTCTTTTCCAATGTGTGAATGAGGGATAATTATCAATTATTGAGTTCAGAAACCAAGATTTCTTTTGTCATACTGGCAGTGGAGACATCTCCACTATTTTCTTCCCTCGCCTTCTGTATGTGTGTATAGAGTGTGGGATCACTGCCGATTGGTGATTTGGGGATTGATGATTGTTGTGTCATGAATTGTTCAAGATTATATTCTCATGTGTTTTGATCCCAGATTTTTTGGATAGTGCTATTTCTGTATGTAGAAGTGGAAGTGCTTTATGAACACTTAAATTATGTATATAAGGAATCCTTAAAATGGAACACTTCACACACCTTCAGTGTTTTCCCATATACTTCTTCATTGTGATCTCACTTTTCTTGTTGAAAAAAGCTTTTGCAAATAAAATTCTAATGTATGGAATTACACACTGCATTATTCTGGGTTCTGGGGAATTTTTATGTCAACATACTCATTATTATCCAGGACTTACATATTTTTTATTTCTTTAACATAAGTAGATTCATTTTCAGCTCCTTCTTACATTTTGTTAACAATATTAAACAGCATTTTAATAAGATGAAAATGCATGTACCATCCTACACTACTTATAAAGTTCATGTGATTATTTATGTTAATTTCATTCTTGCTATTTGTATGCACATTAGAATATTTAGATAATAATTAAGACATGAAATTTTGCATTCTAAGTGTTTCAGTTTATATTTTACATTTTGAAATTTATTTGAAGTTATTATCAGATTGATTAAAATCTATGTGTTTAGAACTGCACTAACAAACAAATTATATCTTAACCAAAATCAAATTTTCAGTAACAATTTCACTACATACATAAATGTGCAAGTCCTAATCTATTGAGTATAACCTGAATTTTTATTTATTCTTTACAAAATTCTGCACTAAATTTTTCCCAACAATACAAAAATTCTGTATTCTTTGATGGATTTTGAGCTTAATGTTTCTCTCACAGATTTATTTGTTTTTATTCAAGTCTGAGTTGTGTGTTGTGAAATACACTATGTCTTTAGGATTATATTCTTCTCTATGTAAGAATATTAATTTTGTTTAAGGAGTGGTTGCTCACTGAAGAAATTCCCTCATTCATAACACTGAGAAGAATCCTTTTATATCTTACAGGCATTGTGAGAATGAATGATTTTTCTTGATTTTCTTTGAATAACTTCTCCAGTATGAATTATCTCTGATAGGCATTGTTCTAGTAAATATTTTTCAATGTTATTTAATGATTTAGTGGTTATTCCTACTCTGAGTTTTCTTCTTGTGCTTGGCTGAATAATAGTGAATAATGATTGCAGGTGTAGAATTTATCTCATAAGATTTGACTCCTTTTGTTTAAAGGATAAATTGTAACTTAAGAATTATTATTGTGACAGTTTGAAATTCTCTTATGAATCTCCCCAAAAAAGAGAGATTATGATTTGAACTAATTCATTCCTGTTGGTCTGAGAGCCATTTGTTGAACTACATCAGTGAGGCATGACTCAGGTCAGCCTCTTGCTGGGTCTGATAAAAATAGAGACACAGAGTAGACACACACAGTACAAGGGAACTTTCATTTTAATCCTGTCATGTGAGAGTAAGGACTCCAGGTTCATGTATTTCCTGAAGAAAGGCAGAGAAGCTCTGAGAGACTGGGAGAGGAGGCCTGGAAAGAGACAGACCCATCTGTCCAGGAGATGGTGGATTCTGAGGGGAGAGCAGAGTCCTTGGCAGTGTTTGGTGGCCATCTTGCTTTACCATGTGGCAGCTGAGTTGGTAAGAAAGCATCTTTGTTGATGCCTATATTGGACATCTCTTTGTTTATCTAAGTTAAGAACACTGACTCTAGACTATGCATATACATTGGATACACATGGTTTCTCACCAGTGTGACATGTTACCTAAGTTCATAAAAATAAAATATTTCCCACAGAGATCACATCCTTATGATTTATCTCCAATGTGTTCTCTCATATTTTCTAAAGACTGAACATTTACTGAAGACTTTCCCACATAGCTGACATTCATAGGGTTTCTTTCCATTTTAATTTTTCCATGACTTTGAAGAACTGAACATCTATTGGATGTTATTCCATGTCAATATCATAGTGTCTCTCTCAAGTATGAATCTCCTCATATCATCTAAGAAAAGAAAAACTAACAAAGAATTTTACACATGGTTAACATTGATTATGTTTATTTCCAGTGTGAGTTCCCTCATGATGTCTAAGGTTACATATATTGGATGTTTTCCAAAACATAATGACAACCATATGGTTTCTCTCTAGTTTGATTTAATTTGTGTTATCTAAGGTAGAACTTGCACTGAATGCTTCCCCACATGTGTGATATATATTTTATCTCCAGTGTGAAGTCTCTTATGTTTTCTAAATTTGGAACTGGTATTAAAGGATTTACCACTCTATGGCATCCATATCACTTCTTTCCAGTGGTAGTACTCTCATTTCATTTATGGCAGAATTTTACCAAAGGTTTTCTCACATAGATGGCATTCCCATTGTTTCTCTCCAAAGTGAATGCCATTATAATATCTACAGGTAAAGATTCCAAAAAGATTTCTCACATGGATGCCATCTGTAAAATTTACTCCTACTGTGAATTTGTGATGTTGATTGAAAGTTGACTGGTCCCTGAGGATTTTTCCAAATTCTTTGCTAAAGTAAAGTTTCCTTCCCATGATATTTAATTCACCTTGAGTCACTGTGGATCTCTGATTGAAATATTTTCACAATCATTACATTCAAAGGTATTCTGTCATGTGTGCTATTTTTAGTTTTGGGAAATAGATGAGACACTAAATATTTCTTCATAGACATAAATTTAGTCATTTGCAAACATATGAATTCTAAAATAATCTTTCAGTGACATTCTCCAATTAAAATGTTTCCCATCTTGGTCACATGCAGCCATGTTACTCTCTGGCATGCACAGATTTGCTTTTTTTAACCATCACAAATGGAAAACTATCTGACCAATTTTGAGAAATTCTTTAAGTTTGAAAAACAAGATATATGAATCAGGTTTATGCAATTGTATATTCACAAGACTTCAGATTATAGCTTTGAGCTCAGGTTAATTTTTCCTTAAAATCAAATACAAGACATTTTGCATGATCAGCACTTAAACCAACTTTAGTGGAAATCACATGATTTTGCTCAATTATTTACTTATGCTTTTCCCATTTATCTAATTATATAACCATGGTTCATATCCATGAACTTTCCAATAACATGGTGGTAGATGTGTCTTCCTGCTAATATATTGAATTCTACTTTTGTAAGGACATTTTCCTCCTGAAATAATTGAGGAAAAAAAAAACACAATACATTCCTAGAGTAGAATTAGGGGAAAGAAAATGTAGAAATTTTCCAAAAGTTACTTTATTTCAAATCTTGCACCTTAGCTTGGTAAATAACTTCAAATTAAGGAATAATCTAGGGCACTGATAGTTTAAAAGGATTTTCAGTATTGAAAAATGAGAAGAATGAAAAGAAAATTGGAAGTTGTGCAGGTAAGGATAGGGAAAATCTTCAAAGAGGGAGAGCTGGACAAGGGCTATTATGTGAAAAATTATTTTAATAGTGTATGAATATCCCTTTCTGTAAAGACAAATACACTTGAATACAGATTGGTAAGTTCAAGGAATAGTGGCACCATAGGAGGAAATTTTTCCACATATTCTCATCTGTATTTCAGGAAATTTGTCAGTGGAATATTGTAAATATCAACAGTTGATATTTAAAAGGACCTTTTCATTCAATCATTAATCTCCTCCTCATACATGACACATGTTCCTGGAGTATTTACCTGTACTCTTGAGAGATCCTATATATCTTCTTTCCACGGTCCCCTTCTTTTGTCCACTTGAGATACTAGATTTGATTTGAAAACCTGATGTTCTGTCATGTAGAATAGGTAAAAGAATTTTGAGCTCTGTATTTCAACAGTGAATGAAAATCAAATCCAGGGCAGGATATTGAGGTAGAGTGAGGTAATCATCAAAGGTATACCATGGAAAAGCTTCCTAGAATACAAGACATTGACAATCCTTTAATAGTAAATGAGCAACTCTTGACTTTGTACCCAAATTCAGTGATAATTCTGGATATTAATGCTTATGCAAAAGTTCAAACACATAATTAAATGTACTCAGAACTTTCAAACATAGAGAAATTCTGTTTCCACAGTGGCTGAAAGTAATTTCCAAAAAGAATCTAATAAATATAAACATCAAGAGAACACTGTAATTTCAATGTGGAAAATAATATGCATATTATTTTTACTAATATAATCTAAAATATCAGCATAATTCATAAAGCAGAATAATTATTTATAAAATATTTAATCCATATATTTATGTATTCAAAATTATTCAGTTTGTTCCCAATGCTGTTTTAGCATTGGAGATTGAGTGACAAGAAAGATGTGAAATTTTGGTTAAGAAAATTACATTCTGCCTAGTTGAAAAAGAATATATAACAAAACATTAGGGAATCATTTCTTTTAGGTGGTTGTAGAGATTAAAAGTAATAAGGAGTTGGTGATGGACAATGCCCACCCCAGAACAGAGAGTGTCTGCAATTGGAAGCAATATAGTTCCATCCATCTGTCCCATGGTATCTAAGCTCCGTCTCAACTAAAAGCAGAGTGGACATCACCATCCCCAAATCCCCAAGATTGGGGAATGAAAAATAGACTAAACTAGACTTATTATTATTTTACTATAGTCTTATTATTATTCTAGCAATGGAAGAACTCTTATCATTGATATAAAGGGAGTGGCTACCAGAGGTACTGAGGGATGGGAGAGGGAAGAATAGGTGTAATATGGGGGCATTTTCAGGACTTTGGAATTGTCCTGCATGACATTGCAGTGATGAATACAGGCCATTGTATATTTTGTCAGAACTTACAAAATTATGTGGGACAGAGTGTAAACTATAATGTAAATTGTAGTCCATGGTTAGTAGAAATGCTTCAATATGTGTTCATCAGTTGTAACAAATATACCATACTAATGAAGGATGTTGTTAATGTGGGAAACTATGGGAGGGAGAGGGAGTGGGGCATATGGGAATCCCTTAATTTTTTATGTTACATTTGTGCAATCTAAAACTTCTTTAAAAATAAAAAAAATAATTTAAAAAGTAATAAAGTGTGATTGGAGTGGTATATGGGGAAGAATGTCTAAATATTTTTTGGAGAGATAAATTAGAGAGATTGTTAGAAAATGCAGTAGTTTGAGTCTTTTATTGACCTAAGGAAAGATCATGTCCTTAGTGCTAAATCATTCTTGTGGGTATGAACCTATTGTAGGTGGAGCATTTTTATTAGATTACTTCAGTTAAAGGCCTTTTGTTTAGATTACTTCAGTAAGGTATAATTCAGGGTGGATGTTAATCCTCTTATTGGAAGCATTTATAAACAGGATAAATACAAGGGAGAAACACACAAGACCATAGAAAGAAACCCCCAGAAACTGTAAGAGAAAGTCCCAGAAGCCAGAACCTGTGGGCAATGGAGCCCAGAGGATAATGCAGAGACCAGCAGATGCTGTCATAGGTCTTGCCATTTGACAGAAGAATCCAGAATCACTAGAAAAGATCCAGTCTTTTGTGAGAAATCATCACAGGGTGAGGTCTTTATTTATACACTTTTCTCAGTGTATGTTTACAACTTAATAAAACCCCATTGTAAAAAGCCAAGTCATTTCTGGTACATTGCTTTCAGTAATTTAGCAAATTAGAACAGATAGAGAGAGCGAGATAGACAAATTTATTGAGAACAGATGATTGATATTCTCTAGCATTACAACTCTGAACAGCTTTCTCTGGTATGTGTCCATTACAGTTTCATCTTCCTTTTTGAAGCCTATAGATATTCCTTTGAAAGTCATGACTCCTCAAACATCACAGACATTCAGGGTCAAACAGGACTATTATTACCAATGTCTAAAATAAGATGGTTAGTTGACAGCACAGAGAAAGTGGGAGCTATGTGTACAGAAAGATCAAACTGTTTTTTGGGTTCCAGCCAGATCATCCTCTGTGGTGACTTTCCATATGCTTTTTACATACATACTCTGAATATATAAATCTTCTTTATAATGTGATCACATGACAGGTGGTGTGATATAACCTGGACATTTCCCCATAGTTAATTATGATTTCCAGATGGTGATTATAAATTTTGCACTTGAGCATTTATAACATAAACAATATTCTCCAACAATTTCATGCTAATCTATTTATCAAAAATAAAAAATATCCTTGATATGTCACCTTTAAATCATGACTATGGTTAGATAATTTACCTAGATGACCTCAGTTTCCTGTCTTCTATAGAACAGTTTAAAAACCTGTTATTAGTTTAGAAGTCTCAAATGAGCTAATGTGTAATGAACCTCCTATCTAAATATGAGCCACATGTCTATTATCCATTAAAATGGCAGTTGACTTTGAAACATTGGCTATCATTCCACACCCAATTGTTCTCACCCATCCTTTCTCAGCCCTAAGTAATCACTTATTTGTTCCTGTCTCAATGCATTTCCCATTCTGGACCTTCATTTGTATTGAGTCATATAATATCAAGTCTTCTGGGACTGATTCCTTCACTTACCGTAATGTTTTCAAGGTCCATTCTTATTGTAAACTGTACCAGGACTCCATTCCTTTCTGTGGCCAAATAATATTCCATTGTTTGGATAAACTAAGTTGTGTTTGTTCATTAGTTATGGATATTTGTAGAGTCTCCACAGTTGGATATTATGAATTATGTTACAAGTTTATGAATTCATGCACAAGTTTTTTTGTGGACATATATTTTTACTTCTCTTGGCTATAGACTTAGGAGTGGATTTGCTGAGGTGCATGTTACTCTATGTTTCATTTATTTAAGGAATGGCCACAGTGTTTTCTGATGTGATGGTACCATTTTATATTTCTACATGTAGTATATGAGGGATCCAGTTTCTTTAAATCCTCACCAAACATTGATGTTATCATTTTTTAAAAATTTCTATTCATCCTAATGGATGGGAAGTTGTATATGAATGTTGTTTTGAATTAAACGTCCCTGATGACAAAAAATTTTAGTCTCCTTTTCATGTGCTAACTTGTCATTTATATAGCTTCCTTCCAGGAATGTGTATCCCAATCCTTTGCTCATTTTGTGTTATCTTTTTACTATTGAGTTGTAAATGTTCTTTATATATTCTTAAAATATATCTTGTCACCTATATGATTTGTATCCATTTTTCTCTTATGAATGTTGTCCTTTCACTTTCTTGAAGCTTTCCTTTTAAGCAAGAAGTTTTGCACTAATTTTTGTATAATATGTGTGATAGAGGTCCTCTTTCTTTCTTTTAGATATGCATATCCAGTCCCCCAGCAACGTTTGTTGAATAGACTGTTCTGTCCCTGGGTGGACTCAGTTGACAATAAATGTGAGGGTCTATTTCTGAACTTTCAAGTTGATTTCCTTAGTCAGTAAGTCTATTTTATGCCAATAATATGCTAGGTTTTTTTTGTTTGTTTGTTTGTTTTAAACCACTGTAGCTTTGCAATATGCTTTAAAGTCAGGAAGTAAGAGTCCTCCAACTCTGGTATTCTCTTTCAAGATGTGTTTGACTATTCAAGGCCCCATTAATTACCACTCCAAATAAATTTGATAATTGGCTCTTGCATTTCTGAAATGTAGGCTAGTAGAAATTTTTATTAGGTTTAAGTTAAATCTTTAATCAATTTCGGTAAAATCGACATCTTAACAATATTTTGTCTTCCAATCCATGAACACAGAATGTCCTTCCATTTATTTAGGTCTCCTTTGATTTATTTTAGCAATGTTTCATAGTTTCCTGAATACAGGTCTTTTACATATTTGGTTAAGTTTATTTCTAATATTTTAATTATTTTAATTGCTATTGTAAATGGAATTTTATTCCTGATTTCTTCCTCATTTTGCTCATTATTAGTGGATAGAAACACTACTGAATTTTGCCTGTTAATCTTGTATCCTGCTAATTTGCAAAACTCATTTATTACCACTAATAGCTTTATAGATTTTTGGAGTGTCTGAGTATAAGATAATGTCATCTGCAAATAACAAGTTTTACTTCTTCCTGTCCAATTTGGAAGTCTGTTTCCTTTACCTGCCTAATTGCTATACCTAGCACTTCTAGCAAAATATTGAATAACAGTAGTGACAGTGGGCTTTGTAGGGTTCATCCTAAGCTTAACAATAAAGATGTCAGTCTTTCACCATGGAAATCTGTGTTAGCTCTTGGTTTTTCATATATAACATTTATCTTGTTGAAAAAGTTTCCTTCTGCTCCTATCTTTTACTGTGTTTTAATAAAGAAAGGATGCTGGATTTTGTCAAATGCCTTTTCTGCATCAATCCAGATGCTCATGTGATTTTTCAGGGTGGCAAATTACATTAATTGATTTTCTTGTGTTGAACCACACTTGCATAACTGGTAGAAAACCCACATGGTCAGGGTGTACAATCTTTTTTGAGGTAGTGGGACCAGGAATTGAACCCAGGAACTCATATGTGGGAAGCTGGGACTCAACTGCTGAACCACATCAGCTCCCCTGAGTTGGTTTTTCATTTGTTTGCTTGTTGTTATTTAGGAGGCACCAGGGACCAAACCCAGGGCCACCAATGTGGGAAGAAGGGTCTCAGCCACTTGAGCCACATCCACTCTCCCATGGTGTATAATACTTTCAATGTGCAGATGGATTAGATTTGCAAGTATTTTGTTGAGGATATTTGCATCTATATTTATGAGAGAGATTGGTATGTAAGTCTCTTTTCTTGGAGTATCTTTGGCTTTGGTAGTAGGGTGATGTTAGCTTCATAGAATGGATTAGGTAGCATTCTCTCCTCTTCAATTTTTTGGAAGAATTTGAAGAGTATTGCTATCAAGTCTTCTTGGAATGATTCATAGAATTCACTTGTGATGCAAGTTTTCTCCTAGGCTTAGCTTTATTGGTAGTTTGTTGATGACTAATGCAATCTCTTGTGATTTTTCTGTTGAGGTCATCTATTTCTTCTAGGGTCAGTGTAGATTCTTCGTGTGCTTCTAGAAGTTTGTAGATTTCATCTAAGTTGGTGAATTTGTTGGCATACAGTTGTTCATAGTATCCTTTTATGATGTTTATTTCTGTGGTATCAATGATAATGTGCCTTCTCACATGCTTGATTGTATTTGCACCTTCTATGTCTTTTCCTTGTCAGTCTAGATAAGAGTTTTTCAATTTTGTTGATCATCTCCAAGAACAAACTTTTGATTTTATTGAAACTTCTCATTTGAAGGAGTGAGCTTCCTTTCCAATTTCCCCTCTGGAAAAGTTAATCTCCTCTGTTTTTTTTAGGGGGTACCAAAGAATGAACCCAGGACTTCATACATGGGAAGCACATATGCAACCACTGAGCTACATGTGCTCCCCAATGACAGTTGTTTTTGTTTGTTCTTCTGTTTTCAGAAGGTACTGGGGAATGAACCTGGGCCCTCATACATGGGAAGCAGGCACTTAACCACTTGAGCTACACCTGCTCCCCTGTGTTTGTTTTTTATTTGCCTCTATATATGTTTAATATTCCTTTCATTATCTCTAGATGTTTTTACTGGAGGGCTAATTTTGGTAGGAGAGTCTTTCTAGAGTTGACCTTCCCAAATCAGTTTTATCAGGCAAAACACACCCAGGGACCCACAAAGTGGAGGTACATTGTTTCCAATGTGCCCTGGAATGGAAACTTGAAAAGCTGACAATCTTCTCTTTGATGCCTCCCAGAATCTCTGCTTTTCTGACTTGTCCAGCAAATGATACTCTTAAGCCAGCTGTTCCCCATGTTCCTAATGTGGTACTTTGCCTTTCATTCTCAGACAACATTGCTTCTGTCAGGGGTTTGGTTAAGATAGAGGCTGCCAGCTGCACTGGAGCAAGAAGGAACTGTTTTGCATATCACATACCTTGTGATGTAAATTCTCTTATAAACCACCACAACCTGTCCTGGGCCTTGTCCAGCCCCCCTTTTCTTGTAAAACAGCTTCCCATCAGCAAGCTGTTCCCCACCAGTCAAAGAAGGCTCTGTCTCTACATTATCTCTAATTCTTTCCTTGTTGGGGATCTGTTTGAAACAGAGGCTACTGATTGCTTTCTGACCTTGTTGGGTTGAAACTGCCCTTCTTGCCCCGAAGAAGCTGATGAAACTCCCTCATACTTCTTCCTCTGCCAAGGGCTGGCTTGTAGCAGAGGTTGTGGTGTGACTTACTATCCTAGACAGATTGAAACTGTCCCTGTTGCCCCAAGAAACTGATCAAATTCTGACCTAATTCCTCCCCTGCTGGGGGAGGATTGTAGAAATGGTTGCTCATGGCTTTCTGACCTGGGTGAGTTGAAACTATATCTCCTTAGAGCTGGAAACCAGTATTCTGAATTAATGAATCAAAAGCCACAGTCCATACCCAGCCATGTACTCCTGAACTGGCTTTTGAGAAAGGGAGCTTTTATTTCCAGCCATGGAGTGGCTTCCAAGGGGGACTGGCATGCCAACAGAACATAAGCATGAATTTCCATAGTGTGGAGGGTTGTACTTAAAAATCTTCATCACAGTTTGGCTGTCTCTTCCTTCTGCTCTTCCCTGGAGGATTCACAGTGTTCTTCTTGTCCCTGGAGCCCCCAAACAGTTGAGTTAGATAAATCCCTGTTGATTATTGCCTGCCCTGGAAGACAAACTGAATCCTTGAGTTCCTTACTCCACCATCTTGGATCCCCCATCCTATGCAATTATTTGATGGACATAGGATGGTTGGTTGACAGGTTTGTTCTTTAAGAACTTTGAATGTGTTATTCCACTACACTATGGCCTGCATAGTTTATGGTGGGAAGATAGCTGCTATTTGTTTTGAATTTCCTCTCTAAGTGATGAGCTGTTTTTTCTTACAAATTTCAAGATTTTTTCCTTGATTTTGAATTTCAGGGTATTTTCTCTAATATGTCTATTTTTCAGTCCCTGTGTTTATCCAACTTTGAGTTCATTGAGCTTCCTAGCTTACTTGATTACTACCTTGTGGTTTCTGACCACAGTAGTGCTCCTCTCAGCCATGTCTTCCCTAATGCTCTCTCTCAATCTAGCTGACCACAATGTAGTTTATATATTCACTGAATCAATGGATTCCTCCACTTGTTAAAGCAACTTAATTAT